>CM061062.1:130928889-131008603 GCA_030762895.1 Sophora flavescens | reverse complement strand
GTGCGTACACCGATTCCTCGACCGACTGGCGCGTGCACCGCATTCTAACTGCCGCGGAAAGCGGTGCACCGCACTGGCCTGGCTAAATATGCACGTCATGAGCAGGCCTTCGGAAAGGTAAACTGATCCATACCTAACTCAGCATGGTGCACTTTGCTACCATACAATAAGCAAAAGATTTGCCATGCATTCATTCAAAACCGCCTTATGGCTAATCCACAAGACAAGACAATCGACCAGAGGTTCGATACCCACGAAGTTACTCACCGTTCCCATAACATAACTCTCTATGATAAGCCTCCTGGCTTATCTTAGTTTTATGACTAGATGAAATTAGGGTTTATGTGACAATTTATTCAGTTCACTCTGCGTCCAAATTGCCTTGTTTTATTCCTAAGTTGACTTTGACTCGTTTTTTATGCCTTTTGTAGTTTTTTAGCTTCTTTTGATAAATTACTTTCGGGCTGCAAAGTTGTTTTCTGTCCATGTGAAGCTCTAAGAATTAAGGAAAGTCAAGAAATAAGGAGATTTGCATTCTGGGAGAGCTCCTGCCCCGCGAGAGTTGTAGCCCGAAGAGAGATCACAAAGCCACGTCGAGACCATCACGCCAGCCGAGATGTCTATCACGATGTGAACCTAAAGCGACAAGTCGAGACCATCACGCCAGCCGTGATTATATCACTACTGACCCAAAATCCACACAAGGCAGTAACATCACGACCGCCGCGATTCACCACGGCCTGTGGAAAGCAGCCGGGCGTCTTCACCACGGCCGCGAACTTCACCGTGGCGCGCCGTAAACAGTGAAACCGTCAATGCCTGGTCGTGATGGCCGCTCACGACGCGGACGCGGGGCCCTTATAAATCAGAAGCAGACGTAACATAAAACGAGGATTTTTTGGACTGTAATTTTCGGAGATCTTTTGTAATCCTTATTCGGGGTTTTCTTCATCTTTTTCTTTCTTGATTCTTAGTCCTAGGATGATTTCCAATCGTACGCAAGCATTGTTACATTGTCACGAGGAACTAACCCTTGGTTCAGTGATCATGAAGCCACCCATGGCGATAGTGTTGATGTAATGTAACTCTCTCCTTTAATTCAATTATGATTTTCCACACTGTTTTCATTGTGTTGATTATATGCTAGCGTGATCGACAGTTGTTAACGGGCCGAGGCCAGCGGCCATCTTCGCGCTTTAGAACTTGGAATCGGGAACACTGGCCGAGTATTGCACGAGAGCGAGTAGAGACCGATGCAACCTATAGGGAACAAGAATTAATAGAATTCGACATTAGGTTAAGAGACCTAGTAAGTAATTAACCCAAATCATCGAATCACGTCCCAATGAGCACCTAAGTTGGATTAGAGAATTTGGGGTCCCACTGACATTAAAATTGAACTTAGGGAGGAGAATATCATCACTGGGTACTTGCATGATCGGGGCAGGTGATTCAAAACCTTAGATGTTTTTATATCCTAATTTCATCACCATATCTTTGATCGAATTCGATTTGTTAATTTGAATTACTAATCTAGTTTCTTTCCAACCAATTTCTACTTAACCAACTTATCGGATTTCTTGACAAATTAGTCGAATTGGTAACCCAACTTGTGTTCACCTCAGAGACTCTTACCGTATTTTTATTACATGCATCTCAATTCTGATACACTTGCCTGAGTCACAACAAGTTTTTGGCGCCACACGGGGATTGGCACAACCAATTTTCCCGACTTTTAGAAATTCTGGCTTGCTCCTGCCGTTACTGATTTTTAGCTTTATTTTATTTTATTTAATTGCCATTATTTTTTTCTCAGCTTTTGACTCCACTTGGTCTCTTTTCCCGTTTTTGTATGCGAGGTACTCTTCTACAAGAGGACTTGCTATTCGATTCGTGAGAGATCACCAGACCGAGAGGCGCTTAAGAAAAGAGGCCGAGAAAGGAAGAGGTTGGGTAATAAAATAGAAGGCATGGTCGAAGAAAATCCTCCTCCTCCCTCCTCCTCCTCCTGCTCAAGCCCTCTTTGAGTACACATCTACCAAGCTTGGGAGATTGTGACCTTTTCTATTGTGAGGAGGAACACGAACACAGATTTCCTTTTCCTAGTAGTGGAGGCCTCGTGTCACATACTGCATCCGGAGAATCCGCTTGACGTGAGTGGCAAAACAAGACCCCCACAGACACATCACTCGCTTCCTGAAGCCAGACTGGTGTAAGACCAGGGAGTCTCTCAGATGAGTTTCGTCGCTATTCCCCTCTTTCTCTTAGGGATGTTCGCTCACGATCGGGTCTGAGATGCTTGATAGGAACAAAGATCGTAACTTGGGAGCAAATGGCATGTGTTCCTAACCAATTATTTTCCTCCTGTATACTGGCACAAGCAAGAATAGTCGCCACATCATTCAGTGAAGACAGAAGAGGAAACATATAATGAAGCTCGGGAGAGGACAATGGCTTCACGAAGAAGATGTCCCTTCAACATTCTTGCCCTCGCTCCAAAAAGTTCAGCACTTCTTTAATGGGTCGAGGGACGCTATCGACGAACTGTGATGCCGCAGCTCGCTAGTTCTTTTTATATTTATCACCGAGGATGGACGGGCAACTGGCAGAGAAGATGTCAATAATGATTACAACCGCGGGTAGTGGGAGACCCCGAAGGAATCAGCCGGGACAATCGAAGCCATTTGTGAGCTAAACGTACTGTTGAAGATGCGAAGTGGGGCTTTGTCGTAGAACAAGAAGGTTAATGTGATACACGAGGAACGCCTCCAGGTTGTGGCAAATGTAATGGAGATCATGACACCTCGAATGGTCCACTCAAATTTCTCTCGAACACGTGGACTCATGCTACAACTTTTCGCTTACACATCGTGCTCCCTATAATAACTATCGAGAATGGACAAAATCTAAATGTACAAATAGTGGGTACATGAGAAGAGTCCATCCAAGATTCGGCATGGAGTAATGTTACACAGGGTCAGCCACAACAAACCTCAAACAGGGAATCCCAACAGGTCAGACCACATTGGAATTCAAAGTAGTAGTAATACCCAGCAGTTCTTCCGGGCCTAATGGGCATGCAAATCGATGATAGGGAAGACAACCAGCTTGGAGACCGCAAGCTTTTGAGAAGATGAATAAAAGAATGGAGAAATTGTCAATTAACACAATACCGCCATTAACAAGTTGTGCGAATTACACAGTTCGAAGAATTCAGAATCTTGAGAACAAATAAGCTGAGCTCGAAGCAACTTAACGAGCTCCTTTCCAGCACTCTCCAGAAAACCGAGAACAACCCCAAAGGGACAATGCAACGTCATACTACTAGAAGCTTTGAAGGGTGTTGGAACCGCAGGGGTACCACTAGTTCGTGATGACAAGGGTCTCGAACAACTCACCAGCTGAAGAAGAGTAAACCATGAGAAAGAAGCGGCTGACATGTTGACAAGGACCCGAGCAAGCGGGAAGTGCTGAAACTTGTGGATGAAGAGAGTTCCTAAGGAAGAAGTGGGTTGAACCCCAAGACCTCCTCCCTACATGAAGGTCCTGTGATTCGAAAGACAGTTAGTCTCAACAGATAAGCAATTCAATAAGTTCTGATGTCTTCCCGAAAACTCCACATTAACATTCCATTTGCTAGGTTCCTGGAACATATGCCAATCACATGCCCGATGATGAAGGAACTTCACTAAGAAGCCGAGGATTGTGACGAAGAAACGTTGTTTGACCGAGGGGAGTGTAGTGCCATTCTTCAAACGAAACCGCTCTCCGAAGTGAAGGATCCTGCCTTCTCGATACCATGCACCATTGGGGAATGACCTTCTAAAGGCATTATGTGATCTCAGGGGCAAGCATCAACTTATGCCCCCTCTCGATGATGAAGAGGCTAGGGATCAAAGAAGTAAAGGATACGTGAATGTCACTCCAACTGGCCGATCGCTCCATCAAATATCCCTATGGAGTAGTCGAAAACTTGCTCGTGGAAAGCTGACAAGTTCATATTCCTGACTTTGTGGTGCCTCGAGCATGGATGAAGACGCTCGAGATCCCTCTCATATTGGGTAGGCCCTTCTGGTACCGGGGTGCCTTGATAGATGGGTAGCGGAAACTCACTTTAAGCGGTGAATGATGACGAGTGTGGTCTTCAATGTCTTTGAGCGATTAAGCACCCTAAGAGAAGTCACAGGTATATCGAGTGGATGTGGTGGACCCAACCGAAAGGTAAAGGCAACTCGAGAAGACCATGATCCTTCACTTGCACAAAAGATGTCAGAATCCTCGAGAAGACAAATGAGGAAAAATGCTTTCTGGGATGAAGTCTACCTTGAGTGGCTACTAGACATGGAACCCATAACTGAGTCTCCCAAGGAAGAATGTGAAAGGAAAGAACTCAGCAAAGAAAGGAATGAAAAGAAGGTAAAGCAAACAAGGTTGAAAGGTAGTACAAACGCTAGGTCAAGAAAGACAAATGCTGATCACAAAAAAGACCATCGCTGGAGCGGGGAGGCGCAGGCGATTATGGGCGATCCGACTCAAATGAACGGTCCGGAACAACTTGCAATATATAAAAGGGCACAAACCTACAAAGAACGTGCCAAGGAACGGCATGGCCAGCAGGATCTTCCTCCGATTAACCCTTAGGGGCGACTCGAGTCGTGGCTCGGACGTTAAACAAGCGCTACTGGGGAGGCAACCCAAGCTAGGTATCTTCTTCTCCTCACTCTTGTTTTTGTTTTTGTTTTTTTTTTGTGTATGTTTTTGTTTCTTGTCACCTCTTGAATAATTTGAGAAGATCATGAGTTGTTGTATGAATGATCGTGTCAAGTAAGTTCTTGCTGATTTTAATTAAATCGAGCATAGATGACTTCGCTGGAATTATATTCACCTATTGATGATTTCCCCTAGGTTCTAAGTAATAGAAAAGTTGATCCCCACTTAAAATTGAAAATTGAACTTTGAGATGTATTATGATTGCTTGATTTATGATAAGTTTAAGCAGGGGTACACACACTAGGAATTGTATCTCTGGTCAAACAATTTGCAAAATGTCCAGTGAGGATTTGAGCCTCCAACTCGTTTTGAATGTGTGAATCACTGCTAATGCACTTTCCGAATTTGGGTTGAATCTCTACATGGTTTGCATGATTATATGTTGCATCAAACGATTTAGGCAATTCTTTCGAATAACTACTTGGCCAAAAGAACCATCCCTAATAAATGATCCTAGTTAGCCAAATCAGCCCAATTGACCTATGGTTTCGATGACCCTACATACAAGCCAAAATCTGAGAAAACATGTTTAACCCAATCCTAGGATTAGAGAGAGCATGGAATATGAGCAAGAGAAAGGTTGTGAGAAACTAAGTTTGGGGTGGCTACAAGGTATGTGTCATATCGATGAGAAAAAGAAAATAAAGGTTGACCAAGGCAAAAAAAAAAGAAAGAAAAGATAAGAAAACAAAAAATTGCCAAAAGAAAAGGGCAAAAACAAAATAATATCAGGAAAAGGTAGTAGTCACCGAGCCCAAATGAAAAATGGAAAGAAATGAATTTGAGTGGAAAATTGTTTAATGCTCATGCTCTTAATTCCTAGGGACTTAAGCCTAAATATCCTTGATTATCCTACCCACCGGCCCCATTACAACCTTTAAAAGACCTTTTGATGTTGCATGCATGTTTTCGTGGGAACCATGTTTGAGACGAAAATCAAATTCATGGGAAGTGCTCTTGATAAGTGAAATTGAGTGAAAAAGTTGAAAGCCTAGGACAAACTTGAGCTAATGAGTGAAATACTAAATGCCCTCCGTGAGGAAGGGTTGTTTGAAATTGGTGATCTTCCTTTGTGTGTGACCTTGATCCTCAACTTAGACTAATGATTGCATGAATGATAATTTCTCAATTGTTTAAAGTAGATGAATGTGGGGATTACATTGATGAAAAAGGGGGAATCAAAGAAGAAAAATTGTTTTGTAAAGTCGCATGAAATTCGTGCGTAAATTGATTAGATCTTTAGGCTTCCAAGTCTTTGAGTCGCTTTTGAGTTTTAGCTTGCTCGGGGACGCAGGTTTAAGTTTGGGGTATTTTGATAAGCCTCCGCTTATCTAGTTTTATGACTAGATGAACTAGGTTGATGTGTCAATTTATTCGAAGTTCACTCTCGTTTCGCCCAAATTTGCCTTGTTTTGTTTCTAAGTTGGACTTTGACTCGCTTTTTGGCGTCTTTTGTGTAGTTTTTAGCTTCTTTTGATAGAATTACGCTGTGGTTGCTTGTGTTGTTTTCAGGTCCATAAGTGAAGCCTAAGAACTAAGGAAAGTCAAGAAATAGTGGAGATTGCTATTTCGAGATTCTCGCCCCGCTGAGAGGGTCGCCCGAGAGTTTGAAGACTGGGGAAGACAGAGACCATCACACTAGCGGATTTACATCACGGGGCGTGACAAGGAAGGCCCATGGCGAGTCGTGACGCGAGTGGAATGCCACAAAGTACTGAGTCGAGACCATCACGGCCGCCAGCCGTGATTCATATCACGCCGTGACCCAAGATCCACACAGGTGTAGAATATCACTACCGTCGTGATTCACACGGCCGTGAGTGGGCCTTGTCACAGACATCATTGGCCGCGAGAGTTCGAATCTTTGTGCGCTAGAAGAAACCGTCACGCCGTCCGTGATGGCGGCCACGCCGGGACGCTGCGGGCCTCCTTATAACAGCAGACGTAACGTAACAGGAGGACTTTTTGGATCAGAATTTTCGTGAGATCTTTTGTAATCCTTATTCGGGGTCCTTCCTTTCTTTTCTCTTGACTTAGTCCTAGGATGATTTCCAATTGTACGTACGTCTGTTGTTACTTTACATGAGGAACTAATCCTCTTGTCTAGGGATCGACGAAGCCACCCACGGCGATAGTGTTCATGTAATGTAACTCTCTCTCCTTTAATTCAATTATGATTTTCCAATTGCTTTTATTGTGTTGATTATATGCTAGCATGATCAACAGTTAGCTGGATGAGGCCAGCGGCCATTCGTGTTTTAGAACTTGAACTGGGAACATCGACGAGTATTGCACGAGAGTGAGTAGGAGATCGATGCAACCTATGGGGAACAAGAATTAATAGAATTCAAATTAGGTTAAGAGACCTAGTAAGTAATTAACTCAAATCATCGACACGCCCCAATGAGCACTAAGTGGATTTAGAGAATTTAGGGGTCCCGCTGACATTAAAAATTGAACTTAGGGAGGAGAATATCATCACTTGGGTACTTTGCATGATTGGGTAGGTGATTCAAACCTTAGATGCTTTAATTCCGCATTTCATCACCATATCTTGATCGATTCTATTTTTAATTTGAATTGTGAATCTAGTTTCTTTCCAACTACTTTCTACTTAACCAACTTATCGGATTTCTTGACAAATTAGTCAATCTTGTAACCTAACTTTAGCTTCGACTCGGTGAGACTCTCACGAGTTTTTATTACTTCTAATTGACACGATCACTTGCCGGAGTCACAACACATGACAGCTTGCTTCAATCTAATATACCATAAAAATAATTAACAAACGAGTCAGAAATCATAATTGAATTATAAAATTTCCGCAAGTAATATTCTTAATCAGATTTGCATGCTATAAAAAATTAGAAATCAAGTAAAAGAATCTATAGGCTTTAATTTAATCAGTTACCTCTTCATCAATTTCTCTTCCACACCCTAGACATGTCAATTACAAACTTGGAGCATATGGGACAACAGTACCTAAGCCATATAGCAAGTCAATATTTAAGAAGATATAGTGTTTTTAGACCAGAGAATTCTCAAAATAGTTAACATACTCACTTGTCACGGTTTATCATCTCTTGGTAACATTCACAATGCATTGTGTGACCACATTTCATAACTGTAGTGTCTTTCAGTGAATCAAAAAGGTACTACACAAACATAATTAAAGGCACATATCAGCATATTCTCATTTTTTCTTTGAGTAAAAGAAATTCCTTGTTTGATTAAAAATGTGAGCCAGGGAAAGGGAGGAACAAAACATGCACCTCATAACAAATAGGACAGTGATGCCTCATGGAGTTCTCCACACATAAATGATTATCGCGCAGACCAACTGAATAGCAAGACCCTGCCAGTATTGACCAATTGATTATTTAACAGAAGAAAAATAGAACCGTTCAGTTACTAATGTAATAGATGTCCTCCAAATTCCAGAGAAATAAAAATATTCATCCTAGGAAATTATGCTTATAGCAATGAAAGAGTAGTAAATCAAGTGAATAATCAGAAGAGAAGGAAATTTATTTTTATAGCACAAGTAAAGCAAAAATGTTCACAAATTATAAACCAACAAAGGTCAAGGGCTGAACATGAAATATATTCTTTGAATGGGAAAGTCTTTTTGCTTTCAAGAGTGGTACTAAACCAGCACACTGTAATAAAACCCATGGTTCCAAGTTCCCACTAAAAAGCTGATTCATAAGATAAGACAAATTAATACCCGAAACAAGAGTAATGATCCGTGTACCCTTCTATTAATTCTTAAGCCATGTGTACCATTTCTTGACATCTCATCTCATCATGCCGAGATTTAGGAGCCTCTATAGGATCCGTGTGATGAAGGTAGTCCGAACAAAACTCAATAGCTTCCTCTCGCAACCTACCTTCTCATCACAGTGCAACAACACATATTAGGACTATTACTATATCTAGTACTATAACCACTCAGCCATATGAATCGATCAAGAGAGCATGATATATACAAGCAAGGCGTTTAAAAATTATTTCAAGTTTACACCATTTTCGGGTTTTCTTAAGACGAAAAGAAAAAAGGAGATGAAGATAAATTAACAAAACAGAATTCCAATGAGCAATATATTGTTGATGTCACATGCTACAAGCAACTCTAAATTTCTTCCCATATTAAAATAGGTCATGATAGAAAAGAAAAACAAGAGAAAACACTAAACCCACGACCGTAAATAGAGACATTCCAAACAACTCAAACTCACAAGCTTCAAGTTTCAACTACGAGACGATTTTCAACATACACTCAAAAACCAAAAATAAAAAAATGTGCCCTAAAGACTCACGAAATAGGTGCTCGCGTGGTGGTGGGGAGGGGAGCTCGAGTGGTGGCCAACGTTGATGGGTTACCGAGAACAGAGGGACAAGGAGAGTAAGTGCGCGGGAAAGGAAAAGAGATGTCAACTTATTGCAAAGAATGAGCGGGAAATAGAGAGTTAGGGTTAAGAGTGTACCTCATATCGATGGCGAAGAAGCCCTCACGGTGGTTGCGGTGGAGAGGAGCTCGCGATTAGGCAGGAGAGTGAGAGTGAGCGTGATGAAAAAGAGAAGAACATAGACGTACAGGCCGAAGTGAAGTGAAGAAGGCGCACGGGTGTAATCGTTATAATCAAAAAATAAAACAACATTTTACGCCGGTTGTTTAACAATCGACGTTAAAGTCATTTTTAACATCGATTGCTCTTAAACAATCGGCGTTAAAAATCATTGTTTAACGTCGGTTGTATAAACAACTTACGTAAAAGTGTTAATAATTCCTGGAAATCACTTTTAACGCTCGTTTATTACACAAATGAAGTAAATAGTGATTTAATATTTACAAAACTGCCACCGCCTCATTTTTTAACGTCAAACATATGATCAACTGACGAAACGTTCCTCGTATATTACATTATTTCACTAGTGATACATGAAGCAGTGAAAACAAGAAAAATGTTGTTTTTTGTTTTTTTGTACAAAATTTAAAAAATGAAACAGAATTGAAAACAAAGTTATAATTTTATAATTATTTGGAAAGCAAGAATGAAAACAATAAATGGAAACAAAGTAGTCGGACCTCGAAAGAATCGGTTTTTCTACCTGTATAAGGGCAACGAGCTATCTAGGTTTCATATTTTGGTGTAAGAAACTATAGAATCCCCAAATCAACTTGATTATTCTGAACTATACTCTCTGCTCAATGGCATCTCCAGCAAACCATAGAAAAACAGATCTATTTAATCATGTGATAATTAACATATTTATATTGCATGCGTAAGAATATATCTTTTTGAAGTTTTGTTTTTAGAAAATTAGTATTTTTTGAAAGCTTTTACTTAGTACTTTAAAAATAAATTTTAACATTATATTAAATGTTTAGTTGATGTGATACATTAGATCGAATGATCAATATATAGTTTAAAATGTGATAATAAGTATCAACAAGGCCCAAATAACTGAGTTCTTAAACATGAAGTCAAGGGTTTGAATCATGTCATACTAAAATGCTTTGTTAGGAGAGAAAAACTCATTTCTGATGATCTTTCCATCTTGAAAATGATTAGTCTTTTACTATCGGCAGGAACATACTATGTTGTTGAAAAAGATAAAGTTTAGTGATCACAAAAAATTGTGATGACAAGTTTAGTCATCACATACTATTTTGGTGATGACAATTAATCGTTATTAATTGCCTTTTTTAGTAAAATTTCCTATAAATCACAACTCACAGGAACGTTTATTCTTTTCTATTAATTCCTTTTGTAGTCGGTCGGTGATATTCTTGCATGTCTGAAAGCATTGCCACAAATTATAAGGCAATTAATAACCATTAATTTGAACTTTGGAAAGTATGAGAACCACTTTGAGTTTTACCCTACAAATACCAAGAGGGATCATACCCAAATAAGAGGATACTATACACGGCATTCTTCAAATAAGCTTAATTAAGATGCTTGATAGGACGGAATTATCAAATAATGCATACGGAATTAGATTCACCCAATACACCGACTTAACTTTTTAGCTCAATCATATCTTAGAGAAGTATTTGTGCAGTCTTTATTTATATAATTTTGTGTAAACTAAATTAGTCAATAATTCAAATATTTCAATATTATGAAATAATTATGTGACAGAAGAATTTATGTTTTACCTTCACGTTGGAATGATTACAAATATGTTTGTTTTACCTTTACGCAGTATATATAAATTATAACATGTTTTTTTATAAGTAAACAAGTATGTATTAATACGAGTCTAATGGATCTCTAACCCGATAGATAAGTCAAAATTTTTGTATTAAGACAGAAGTAAAAATGATAGAAGTAGAAAAGAAAAATGACTTTTGTGTGTTCAGTTGAGGGGAGAAAGTAGGAAAGAGGGAAAGGTTTTGTGGTGGGGCCCACAAAAATAAAATATCTTCCTAATAGATAGATTTTACCACCCCAATACTATTTTCATCCTCCTAATACTACTATATCTTTAATATAAAGTTTTCATAAATATTTTATTCAAATGATAAAATTACATTATATATTGTACATATTTACTTTTTCTAACTTTACTCTCCAACTACATGAAGCGAAGAGAGAGCTCCTCACTCATTTCCTTCACCTTTCAATCTAAACAATAAAAACATCTCTTTATTTTTCTACTCGTTTTTTTTCTCGTATTTCTTTCATTCAAACAAAGCATTAAGGTGAATAGGTTGCACACTACAAGAATTGTGTGATCAAATTATCGATCGGATATTACTTACGATCAATAAGGTTTGATAAGTGGCGTTTAAGTGTCTCTTTATAAAACCTCGTCGATAAGCATTTTGACGCCTCTTTTTTGACAAGACGTGTCTGTCGATAATTCATGATTACCCGACGATTTTTATGGTTGTCATCGGATGACTTTTGACAGTAGGTAATAGTTTTTTTTTTTTTTTGTAGTGTCGGAAGTTATCCTCTACTCTTAGGCCATGTAAGTTGGGTCACATTGGGCCTCTGACTTAAACCAGAACAACTAATAAACTGAATATAACATATAATGTATTTGACTGAGGTAACAAGGGTTATCCCTTTCACTAGAATAAATATTCTTATCATCCATTTAATTTTTTTCCTCATATTTTACTATTTTAGAGAGGAAAAAGCAAGCTCGTGAAATTTAAAGTTATTATAAAAGGTCAAGTATAATTTATATTTCTTAGTGTTAGAAAATATGGTAGAAAGGAGAAAATGAGAGTGTAAGTGAAAAGTGAAAAATTGGAGAAAAGGAAAGAAAAAAGAAAAAAGAAATAGACCAATACAGCTGAAAGCTCAAAATAGGTTTCATTTATACAATGTTGAAAAACAAGAGAAAAGAGAAATTACAAAACGAGATTTTATTGAATGGTAAGGAGCAATGGAGCATGTATAATAAGTTAATTATGCATGTCACTTATATAAAATATGAAAAAGAAACTAATTCGTAATTAATTACTCAACCTTAGGTTATACGTAGTACAAAAATATATAAGTATATGGAATTTAAAAAGGAATAAACTTTCTTCCGTAGTGAAGAAGAAAAATGTAAATAATGAGAGGGAGAGAGAAAAGGTTTTAGGGATCAGATTCGCCAGGTATTTTCTTTTTCTTTCGTTGTAAGATTGAGATATTCGGAGTTGAATAGACTATAGGACCACAAATAATGACCTCCTGGATTGCCAAGTGTGGCTACACTCACAATATCACTGTTACACGAATCTCAAGTTCTCAATTAAAATTATTTTGGCAGGTAGCTATTTTCTGATATTTTTTTTATGAACCACGTGGTGGGATTTGTTTAACAACTAGAGTTTCATAATTTATTTAACAAAATTCAGTACTGTTGAGCCTGGATGAATCATCGATGAGTTGTTAGATAGGATATGCTGTAATTTGTTAGCTATGTGATATACTAGTTAGTCATACACAAGTTAGTTGGGAAGTTAGTTGGTTATAACTGTCCTGTAACTAACTCAAGTTGACATGCAATGGATATAGAAGTCATAGCTGATAGAAACAGATAGATAGAGCTTTCAGCTCGGGTGATAGAGTACAGAGAAAATCGTTGATGTAAAGAGAGGGTATGAGTGATTGAGTGGAGTTACTCTTTGTAAAGTCTTGTACATGATTCTTTGCAGAGTGAATTTGATCTCTCCGCTCAGCGTGGGTGTAGGAGTCTTGTTTTTTAACTCCGAACCACAATAAACTTCTTTTGTCCGATTTTCTTCTTCATGTTATAAAACTCGGATGGACCAGTCAGGTTGCATTCTAGGAGGCGGTCACTAGGTCGATCGATTAGGATGTTGGATCATTTAGCACATCGACCGGATTGACCATCCAGGTTTTTATGAAACTTCGGTTGGCCGTAGGAAAAACCGGTTGACCCGACGTTTTTTTTTAATGAACTATATTTATAATATAATAATATATTGATTTATGATACTGATAATATTCAAGTAATATATTGATAATGATTTGAAGATGACACTATCTATATTCAATATTACTCTCCATTATATTGAATTATTTTTTAGTCAGAGATGTCTTCTACTGAATCTGAATCACAATCTGAACACGTTAAATTATGTTTGGCCTATGTATGAATATTTTAAAAAAATTTAATGTATATCGAGTTAACTCTGCCTAAATACTATATATATACATAAGTCAATCATAATAATTTATATATTTAATATATATCGGTTCATCCGATTCAACCTAGTGACTTGATTGATATTTGTTTAATTAGATTTTTTATGGTAATAATTTTTAAATTTGGAGTATGGACATGTTGAATTATGTTGTCATATACATAAATATTTTAGAATTTTTTAATGTATGGCTTAAACCGAAGTCAACTTTGTGACCGGTTGAATCCGGTTGAATCGATGGACCCATTAATCCGTCTCACGACCGTATCGATCATCATTCGGTTTTAATAACATTGCTCTTCTTCCTTGATCTTTTACATTTCTGTTCTTGACTGAGAATTGCTCAGTCGTAATTGTCCTGCAGAGCTCAATTCAGTTCATTGTTAGTTCTCTCATCTAGGATCAATTCACAACAAGTACTAACATCATATTCTATTTGGATAATGCATAATGAAGTCGTTTTCAAGCAGAAGAAATGTAATATAATTCGCTTCAGGAACCTTATTAAGGTGGACATAGTTTTCTTTAAAGTAGCCGGAGGAATTGTTTATTGTCATATTGTTTATGTCTTTTAAATTTTTAAAGTGGCTTTAATTTAAAGATAAACACGCTAGAATGATATTTCTTTTAATCCCACAGTAATTAAATATTCTTGTTGGCTCCACATGTATAGCTATAGATAGATGAAGTTAAGGGAACCACTTCTTCTGCTATAAAAGGACATGCACTTGGGTCTCTTCCTTTGAAGCTAAAGAAACCAAACAACCCTACAAGTAACTATATTCACAACTTCAGTCAGTTTCTATTCCAATATCCAACATCTATATATATATATATATATATGGCACCTCCTCCAGTAGACCTCAAGAAGATTGGTGTAGAAGGCTTTGCTCTCATAGACAAGTTCTATGGTCCATCGAGAAGGAGCAGTGGCCACACTTGGGTTGTATATCAAGTGGCTAATGATCATGAGATGGAAGAGGCTGCTATCAATAGCAAAGAGGCAGCTGTTAACTTTGGTGGGGTAGCTGTTGTAAATTATGCTAGGGGAGGAAAACCCCAAAATCGTTGGGGTAGACCCATTAAATTTTAAGCACTTGTATGGTACGTATGTATGTAGGAAAAAGCTCGAAGACCTGAAAAAAAAAAATATATATATATATATATATATATATATATATATATATATATATATATATATATATATATATAAAAATCAATGGTCTTCTGCAGCTGAGGAAGGAAGGGAAATAACCTTTTGTAGTGTAATAAATTAAGACTCTGTCGTTTGTGTAATATGACTTAAGTCTTAACTAGTTATATGAATGGAAAAAGTACCTCTTATATCTACTTATGTTTGTGGTGTTCTCATGATCTACTTCCCAACTTTTTTGTATAAAGTCATCTCTATCACCAGAAATACATCTTAGAAATACATCTCTACTTATGAAAATCAAACATATGACAAACTTTAATTAATTACATTTTTGTCTCTTTACCACATCAGTACAAAAAACCTGCAGGTAGTATATGATTGAAAAAACAAGCGTGGGAGTACGTATGATTATCAAAACACTCATTACAAAACAGATTAATCAGGACGCGAAACTGTTATGTGTGTAAATGGAAGCTTTGGCCTATATATACATAAAATACAGAATTAATCATTAATTAATTAATTAATTAAGACTAACTCTCTCTGCATAAGCCTACATAATGACACCAACTAGGATGCCACACTTGAAATAATTAAGCAGTTATTGTGCATTGGACTATATATATGTGCAGAACCACTTGTCCCCACGATATGTCCAATAGACACAGTAGGATCCCTAAATTAATTAGGAAAAAATAAATAAATCAAACTAATAGATTAAATTATTTGTTGAAAAGGTATAAAACCATAAACTGGTACAGTTATTTAGTGGTAGTTAATGTCTGAATGACTAGGTTGATAGAGTGCTCTATAGTCTATATCTTATTCTTATTCAACATTCAACCTGTAGCAGAAAATTTTTGACAAAAAAGAGAATGCTAATAAATATCATTAGGATACTGATTAAGAAATTAATAAAAGAAAATTCTCTTTAAAATGTGATGTATTCAATATTTTGATAAGTCATATTTTAGTGTTCTAGTGGAAACTTATTTTTATGTTATTTTGTGAGAGAAAACTTATTTTTATTTTAAACAAGAAAATAGTGATTTACCGACAATGGTTTCGATGGAAATTTTGATCATTACCAACCGAAAAACCGTTGGAAATCCAAAATACAAAGAATCACGAGACTTTTTAGACAAATGCCGTACGGGCTTCTAACTGGCATTCCATCTGTGGCAAGTGGAAATAAGGCCCAAAAATAGGGGGAAAGATTGCCAAGCGAAAATTCAGTCGGTAATTACTGAACCGGATCGATCAGTCGGAAATTTGAACTCAAAATCGGTCGGGAAAGGGTATCGGTAATGCTGGTCGGATCTAGAAATATTATGACAGACGACGGAGTGCAGCCGAAATTCGGATCTCGAAGTCATAAATTTGAATCTGTCGTTAATTCTGAGTGGCGATCTGCCGATAATTTCCTTTTATCTATATAAACTGGTTCCCTCCCCCCTCATTTCCCTGTTTCGTCTTTGCGCTCCCCCCGCTCCGCCCTCTCCTCACCTGGCCCCCGAGCGGTCACACCACCTCCTGTCCTCTTCGATCACCCGCCCCACCGTGAGCCACCATATCTTCCCCCTTCCTCTTCTTCTTCCCTTCTCTCCCTCTCTTTCCTTTCTCTTTTCATTCTTTCTTCTCCACCACCGTGCGAGACCCGAATTCTCCGCCGCCTCCTTCTCCGCACCCCACCACGTTGAATTAAGCCACCACCTTCTCCTCCAACTCTCGTCTCGGTTTGAGCATTATACGGACAGAATCTTTTTCGTCTCCCGAGAACCACCACTAGTTTAGAGCACCACCCGTGCTCGAGGAATTGGGCCCCCAACTAAATATTATAAAATAAAAATGTAATATTTAAAATAAAAAAGAATTAATAATTTATATTTAAAAAAACTAATTAATAATTAAAAAATTTAATTACCGACGGCTTTTTTTGTCAGGTAGCGTTTCAACGACCTTTTCAGTAGTAACGCGTTCGATGGAAAAAACCATCGATAACGCATCGACGGAAAAATCAGCCAAAGCGTTATCGACAGAAAAAGGCGTCGGGAATTTCCAACGGATTTAGTCCGTTAATCCGGAAGCGTGCTTTTCCAGCGGTTTTTAACCGTCGATAATCGGGCTTTTTTGTAGTGATTAGGACTGATTAGCAATATCCTTATTTAGGACTGATTAGCAAGACGGATAAAAAAATTTAAGTAGTGGCAAACCATATAATTAGATGCTTAGTTATTTTTTAAAAAAAATTAAAAGACGAATTTAGTGATGAAAATATGTTTGCCTCAATTAGAAACGGATATAACATTTCATATCTAATAATAGATTTTAGAGACCGAATTTTAGTCCAACACTAGAGAGGAAAATGATTCTGTCGCTCTTCTTGTGTGATTCAGGCATATCGAACATCATGCGTCAATAATTTTGTCTCTGAACTCATTAGCAGGTTAAGTTAGTTGACTTTAAAGAAAAAATTATGGCAACTAATTCAATCCAACCCGAGAAAAGTTAGTTTTTTTTTCCTTTCAAAAAAAAAAAAACCCAAGGGACACCCCATTCACCCATTGGTACTAATGTTACTGGCCCCGTGATCCAGAAGTGGTTGTGTGACATTAAGGCAGCAAGAAGTTGGACTTTTTTTTTTTACCGCTGAGTTTAATTGCACTTGAGCAAACACATAACCTAATTATTTTTGTACTATGCCTTTGAGTAAAGTTCGTATCTTAATCTTTGTATCACATTAGGGGATGCTGATTCCTTCCATTGATTTTCCTCCCTCATCTTTTTTTCTCTCTTAACTCTATTCTCTCTTTTCATTATTTATCATTTCTCTCTTATAATCCAAAACCCCCTTAATTTTTTTGTTGTCTTGTCTCTATCATGGAGGCAATCACGGTGCACGTTAGGGATGCCACTGCCCACTACTAGTACCCTAGTAGATAGAGTTGCTTTTCTTTTTACTATTTTTGCATATATTCTTTTCAGAGTATGATGAACATATATAACCACGTCATGGAGTTTACGCAAGTAAAGAGAGCGTAAGATTTGGAGTATAGAACAGATCATATGTTTGACACGTTGACTGATATCATAAGGTGCGAGGCATTTTCCAAGAAGCTAAAGATGTTTTTCTTTACAATAAAGACAATTGAACTTGACTTCGTACAAATTATCTGACCAAATTCATCCCCGCTAACTAAAAAGTGGTGGGTTACTGACTAAAGATGTTTGAATGTACAAAGTTAGAAAGAACATAATAATGTTGAAGAATATATCCGATACACCTGCCGCGCCATTGAATGACTTTATTTTTAAGGCAGTTATATTTGACACGGAAGCATCACTTGTTAAATTGGATTATTAGTAGGCTCTTAGTTAAAAATTAAGGATAACCACGTAATGAGAACAGGATGATTGATATGTTTCAATCCGTGAAGCATTAAGAAAAATACTTGATAGCCACGATCCTTTGTCATGAATTTAGGGATGGCAATTTCCACCCATTCGTAGGATCTCGACGGGGAATATCCCGAAGTGGGTTCCATCGAGGTGGATTTTTTCCCGTGAGGATGGGGATGGGGACAAAATCACCTCGTAAGCCGATTCGGGGATGAGGGGGGGGACAATACCCCATCTTGCGGGATCCCCGCCGTGAAAAATTCATATTTATCCTAAATATATAATATATATATATATATATATACATGTTGGAGTGTTGGAAAAGATATGGAAAATATTTGATACTGTAGTTTTGAAACTTTTTGTAATATTTATTTAAATATTATGTTTGTATTATTTGAGTTTGAACTTTGAACTTTTTTTTTTTTTGAAAAAACTTTGAAGTTGTTATAACTTTAAATTTAAGATTTATTAAGACTTTTTTTAATTTTATTGGATTTAAATTTATGATTTTACAATTTTTTAATAAATATTTAGGGTTCTCGTAAGGACTGTGGGGATCCGTGGGGACGGGGAGCGGGGTAGTGTCCCCCACCCCAGTGTGACATCCCTAGTCATGATTTATATGCTAAAATGAGTTGATATTAATTTTAACTCTAGAATAAAGAAATAATCTTCACTATTTTAATTTACAATAACTATTTTGATTGTTGACAAATTATGACATATGTATGATTTTTTTGAAAAAAATTTCAAAAAAATATATATTACTATCGATTTGTTATCCTTCCGTGCATATTTATGGCCGAGCGTGCTCTGCTCTGCTTGCCCTATAGATTTCTTCCTTGCAAACTTAGAAAGCAACTTGTCTCCTTTAGGGGTGAGCATGGCGCAATTGGGATGGGTTATACTTGTCCCTTATCTGATCCTAAATATTGATAGGATCAAATCTTTGAATCGAACCAACCCATCCCTAGACCAGAAGAAACCCGATCATATGTGGGTTGGTTTAAGATCGGTCTAAATGAGACAAGGCAGGGTGGACTCGAATTTAAATAGATTTGTAAACAAAATTTCTATGGATGGGAAAATGTTAATTTTTTATAAGGCAAAATATCAGCAAAAGATTCTACCTAAAAGCCGCAATTGATCCAAAATTAGATGTTACAAAATATCAATAAATAAATCATTTTGCTACATACTTCCTTGATACTCATGATACCAAAGCCATATTGTTAAAAACAAAATACTCTCATCAAACAAGATTCTTTCAATGTCATAAAAGCCACAAAATGTTTCCTAAAAGCCACCAATTGGGCTAGTGTGAGACATATGTGAGAGTTGGAATTTAGTAATTTACTTCATACTTCTTTTCTTAGCGACCGCACGTGAAATGTATTCTGGGAGGGATAAAAGTAGATTTTCATTATATGGGACGGGTTGGGTAACACGAAGGTCAACCCGGACCGTCCCTAACCAAGACCGGTCACAAAGTGAGACGCGTTTTCATCCCCTTCATCCCTTCTCTTTTGCGGGTTAGGAGTCGGACACGGTCCAAACACCACGGGTTGGGGCGGGTTCTAGGGTCAGGTCGGGCGCAGGGTTTTGCACACCCCTAATCTCCTTGCGATGACCATGATGTGGTTGGGAATAAGTATATCGATTCCCACACAAGACACCAATGTTATGTGGACTAAAGGGGGTCCCATGGGTCTCCTATATGGATGGTTGGATCTCCTACCCCGTTGGTTGTTGGGTCGAATGACTGTGGGGTATGTTGTTGATTTCGGTGATCGAACATCCTTCAAGTTGATCAACTTTGGTGATCGAACGTCTTTTGAGGACACATTGATGCTTAAGTTAACACAAGGGGCTTTAGGTCTATTTCGATAAGCTCTCATTACAATGAGATCAACAATAGAGATGTGACTCCTTGTGTCGAGATCGTACTTAGTGTCGAGGCCGTTAACCAATGTTGCAAACGTGGCGGGCATCACGGGCTACCTACGAGTACGGGCCGAGTAGGTGGCGAGTTTTGTCTAGTGGCACGCAAAAAATCCTTTTCATTCAAACGCATGTCTTGGGTAAGGATGAAGATCCTTTGTTCCATTTTCTTGTCCACACCCCGACCCCACCAATTAGCATCTCGCCACACCAATACCTACTAATAACATTAATTATATGAAATTTTTAACTCATGTGGCGAGATAATCTTATCATATAGTGGGGACAAGATGCATGTGATATAGGAAAATGGGTAAGGGATCTTCATCCCTTGAGTAGATGCCTACGTGGCTGTTTTGTTGGTAGTCAATTAGGTGTGTGGGGGTTCCAACGTTTTGTGGCTTCGGTGGAGTCCGACCCATGCAATTGCAAATTTTGGTGGTGATCTGGAAGAAAATCATTATTAATACTTTGAATTTATTAAAATGTCATAATAGTTATTAACAATTAATTACTTCATCTTAAATGAACAGGAGGTTAAAAAAACAGATAAAATGATATTTATGAAAAGAAAACAACCAATTGTCCAATTGATAAAGAAAATAATAGAATAACTAGTATAAAAGAAAGAAAGAAAGAAAGAAATTAAAGAGTCCAGTCCACTATACTTATTTTGGCTTTGTTAAACTACTCATAAAAAAGGGAAGCATGATTAGTTATCTATGAAATTATGCAAGTAACTGGGAATCTATTAACTTAAATATGCTGTGGTGCAAGACGATACATATACATATAAAAATGCTGGGGGATTCAACAAATTAAAGAATAATAATTCTTTTTTAAAACATGTATATGGAGGGGAATCCTCACGAAGAGCAATTGATACCGGCCAAATCCTCACTACATCTATCAAACACCATAAATAAGCCTCTCTCTGGAAGCCAAACCACCGGCCAAATCCTCACGAAGTGTATCTATTAAGCATGGAATTAGGATATTTGCATAAAAAAGCATGGGAGGATTATCAAAGAAAACATGCTCCCCAAGCTCTCGAGAGTGAAAGGATATACATTATTTTCTTCCACACAGTTTAAAAGTTTAATGAAAAGAATTATTGATTTTTTTTTAAAAGAAAAAAGAAAAAGAGAGAGAAGGAATAAGATTCACCGTCCCTATGTTTTTTTTTACCCTGCAGCTAATACTGGGATTGAAATTATATTATTTTTCTATTCCATGTCCCTCCAATTGGATGTCATTGTAACTTAAAAGAAAAGTTTTTTTTTCTTTTACTGAGTTATCATCATTCAATTGGAGATCGAAACAATAAAGATGCATGCATGATAGAAAAAGGACAGAAGATTTCAATATGATGCATGTGGATTGCTCAAGTACCCCAATAATTAAATCTCTACAGATCATGATGTGGTTGAGGAGAACCTTCATTTCCTATCCAGTTTTACGACAGTGCATGTTCGTTTTAAATTATGAACATATTCCATTCATTAATCAAGACTAGTAATTAAACAAGAAAAAGCTCTTATCAAGAATCACACTTTAGTTTAATAATTGTGTGATTGATCATTATTAAATTTTTTTTTTTGGTAACCATGACATAGGTATAAAATATTCACCCGATTAACGAGTGCTAATCTACGTCGGAGAACTTGTTGGGCGCACGAGTGGGTTCTTCCTCCCAACCAATTTTTCTCCATACACAAGTCGTGCGATTCGAACCCCGATCACTTAAGGCCCAAGTTTCTTATCACTTGATTTATTAATGATATATTTGCCTATATTAAAAGGTTAAAGGACATTTTAAATTAATTTTCAATGATGAGGCCCAGAGATGATTCTTCTAATCCATAATATATATCAATTATGAAGATATTAATTAAGAAATATTCTTGGTCCCCACTGGGCATATAGTTAGTGTTGCATTGCAGGGGAAGCTAAAGAACTTTCTATATAAAAGGGACTTGGCCTTGTTGTTTTGAAGCAAGAAACAAGATAACACAAATAACAAAAGCATTACCACGTAAACTAGAAAGCCTATTTATGGCACCACCAGCAGACCTCATAGAGATCGGTCTGGAAGGGTTTGCTCTGATAGACAGGTTTTATGGTGCACCTGCTGCACCCCGAAGGCCCATAATTGCCAATGGGAAAGGGGTATTTCCTGCAAGACAAGGACGGTGGGTGGTTCAAGTGCCCAATGATGAGATGGAAGAGCCAGCCATGAATAGCAGAGAGGTAGCTGCTCGCTTTGGTGGGATTATGGTTGTGAGTTACCCAAAGGGAAAACCACAAACCCGTGTTGGCAGATTATTTAAACCTTAAAAACGTTTTGGTTTAGATCAATTATCAGTACGTTATAGCTTCAAGTGGGTCTTATATTATGTTATGTAATGTAGGTGATAGTTTATAAAACTAATATGAAGGGTTGTGTTTGTTTTTTTATCAGGAGGGTTGTGTTTGTTTGTATGTAAACAGACATGTTTGTCCACTAAATAGACCTACTTGTTGACGAATTTTACTATAAATAGGGTTCTCTACTCAATTTGATGATCGCTGTTTTATCTACTGTGTCATTCGGTGTTTTTTTTTTTTAAACTTTTCTAATGATCTGTATAGACTAGCTAACATTTACCAAAAGATCAATTTCGTTCATAAATTTGACACGGCGACCCTTGGCTTGTCTGAACTCTGAATATAATAATTAAGGAAAAGTCTACTCTAATATGAGTTTGAGTGCAATTGAGTAAGTAGTGTATGGTTGCATGCATCCACCTTGATTAGTTAATTCAAATGTATCGAAATCTCAACACAATTTAGTATTGACTTGTCAAGTAAATGTTCGCATGCAAAATTAGTCAAGTAGTCTTCTTAAGTAATATAACAAACCAGTTACCCTATAGCTTAGAGTCTTTTATATATAAAAACAAAAGTAGCTATGAGAGTTCAAGGGTATTTCCATGCCCAATTTGAGGACTTCTTTGTCTTTTATTGTCTTCCTTTTAATTGTTATTTGTGTATAATTATTATATCATATATATTTTTCTGTTTCGAATACAAAACTGACCTAGTTTATTGAATACATAATTTTTCTCGATATCATGTCGGTTATCCTATTGATTTATGAATTTGATGGTTGCTTTTACTGTTAGTATTTTCTAAAATCTATAGTCTTTGAAAAATAATTTTACATATGATCAAAACATGATGCATGGTTAAATTCATTTTTTAACTAAGAGTCTTGATATTTAGAAATCACATTGAACACCGACTAATTCGAGTCGAGTCAAGCTAGAAGATCAATTTAAGGGGGACAAAAATCTCCTAACACCTATTTTTACATTCACAAAACTTTTGCGAATTAAGACCTTTCTTGATGAGTTCTACACCTATAAAACCAGAAAACAGAATAATGCAGTAGCTATATTGATATAACACAAAATAAGGAAAGCTAAAAGTAACTAAGGAAAGATTAAGCAAGAGTAAGGAAGAGAGAACACCATAGATTGTTAACGAGGTTCAGAGAGATCCTCCTATATCCCGGAACAGAATCCGACTGAGAAATTCACTATGAAAATGATATTACAGCTTCAAGAGATCAGCAGAGAACTTGATCCTAGTTCTTCAGTTTAACCTCTCACACTTACCACTATCTCTGGGGTACAAATCACATATTTCTCACACATTAAGATATCACACTATTATGGAAGTTCTCTAATTGCATTCTCATACATCTACCCTGACATACATGGCTTTATATATGCATAGCCAACAATAGAAACCCCATAACAGAAAGTTAGTTACATAGGTATACCAAATCCCAACTAACTAACTAACATAGTGATGAGTGAGTTGTTGATTCAATTTGGGCCAGAGAACCAACTCTAATTTGGCCAAGCATTATGTACCAGCAACAAGAAACGAACTTGAGATCTTAAAAGGAACCAAACTCCCTATCACTTTGATCAACATACATTAGTGATTGAATTCATTTTTAACTTTTTTCTCTTTTCCCTTCTATCTTATATTAACCCATGTATCAAAACTAATTCACCTAACCTCCTAAAAGAAGGGAACCAAAACGGAAAAAATGGTTTTCCTGACCTTTATATGTATGAATTTGTCGCTTATTAATGTTAGTAATAATAATTGCGAACTTATTCTATTTGTTAGTTAATTAAACTTGAGAGCTAACAATGTGTATCTGTCCAAGTGGAAGTTTAAGTCTCTCAAGTATGTGGTTATTTATGTGTATATGAAAAAATATTGTTAGGAGAGATTTCTACTTAAGCATGTGATATGAATACTCCAAAAATTAGTCTCGAAAATTCTCTGAAAAAAAAAAGGAAAAAAAACTTGAGAGCCTAACAAATGGACGAAAGAGTACTCCATTTAATGCCATATAAATTATAATTGTAGATTATAGTGTATCTCTTATATGCCTATATATATGGACGGTAGGTATGATATTCTTACAAATCTGAATGCCTCGTATACATTGCGTATCCTTTGCCAAACTAGCTATATTAATTAGCTAGATAGTGGAGTATATCATATCAATCTTTGTAATTGTTTTTCCCCATTCACATTCCCCGGCCCACCTTTCCAGTTAAAAAATGAAACGCTACACCTAACTACTTTAATTTAATTAGATATAAGCGTTGGCGGCTGCAAATGCCGGGGTTCCTGCAATAGATTAAACCATACTACAATTCTATATATATATATATATATATATATATATATATATATATATATATATATATATATATATATATATATATATATATATAATCACTTATATATTTACATATAAGAATATGCTTCCTATGTGTATCTCTGTATATCTCTTATAAAATTATATAACCTTTATGTTTCCAGGTATCTTGAAGTGCATTACTTAATAGTTAATACATGATGTGGGTCCAAATGTGGACTACATGTTAGGTAAAGAACCATGTTTGCTTTGTGTATAAATGGGACTCAGTCTGTTAGTTTAAGCAAATAATTTGGCTCATATAGCTATTTGTGGCACAAAACATTTTCTATGGCACCTCAACAAGATCTTGTTAAGATAGGGTTGGAAGGTTTTGATCTGATTGACACGTTATACGGCCCACCAACAAGAAGATATAATAAAAGTGTATTCACAACCTGACAGAGGAACGGAAAAATGGGGGTAACGCCCACCTATGGCTATGGCTATGGCTATGATCACAAGAAGGAAGAGGCAGTTATCAATAGCAATGAAGCTGCTTCTAAATATGGTGGATTTATGGTAGTCAATTATCCCAAGACTAAACCACAGAACCGTTGGGGTAAGATGTTCCGAGCCTTCAAACTTTGAAGAAATATGTACCAAATATCTATGTTGTACTGTACTATAGTGGAGCTAAGTGTCCTACTATAAGGGTCTTTCCAGCTAAGATGTTACAGTGTTATGCTTGTAATCTTTAAATACTAGTATGTGTACTCGTGTAAAACCTCCAAGCTGTATGCTTATTTAGATACTAGTGTGTCCCAGGGAAAACTTTGTTAAATAAAAAATCTACATATATGAATGGTATAATATCTAATGTCTAATAATTTAACACTTATTTAAATATAAGATTTGCATCTTCTTGCTAATTAAATGTCCATTTCTTAAATCAGTTCTGCTATTTTGTGTTGCCTTTATACGACCTTAATATTTCCTTTAGGAAATAATGAATTAATTTGATAAAAAAATGTCAACAATTCTTTGCCACATATCTTCTAGAGAATGAGTGGTGAGAGTAAATCATGTGATTGTCAATTACCTATGTGTCGTCCAAGTAGCAGTACTGATATGGTATTCTGTGTTGTCTTGTCAAATTTTAGCAGGCCACAAAAATTTAATTGGATATGCAACACATCATATTTAAAGCAGTGTCCAGACAAGCATTTCTCAAAAAACGCTGTTGATATCTTACAAACTTTTATACATCATTTCATGAAATTACTTTTGTACCAATCATTTAGCATTTATCTTCTTAAATTACTTACAATTCTTTAATTTTTTCTTTAATTTGAGGATTTTCAAATTTTAGATTTAGTCAATTCCAAATATAACAACTAAATATAGGTGAAATTACAAGTGGGGAAAAAAACCTTCTGCACTTCATATCATTTTAATTGTATCAGGGCTGTTCTCACACATAGCACGGAGATTTTTAGGCAACTCAGTGGCATATATGGAGGGAATGGGAATTGGTTAGGCCGCTCGTTAGGGGTTTATAGTCTGACATGTTTAAGGTTTGATCTAACCTGGTCATTAAACAAAAAAGCTAGATCAAAGTTTTTAAAATATTCATATAGATAAAGAGGTCAGACTAAGGCTGAAAAAAATCTAAGACTTATCGAACACACATAAATATAATTTAATATATTATAAATACATATTATATATACATAATGTAGTTTAATATTTATATTTTTGTTATAATTTTCCAGTGATTTGAAAATAAAGGTTCATCGACCTATTTAAAGGTTGAGACATATTTGTCTGTTTATTTGTGATGACCTATTACTTATTTATAGGTAAAGGCCTATATAAAGGCCTTATTGAAAAGTATGTATTTAAATAGGTTTCCAAACCAAGCTAAACTTTGAAGAAGGTTGGTCATGTCTTAAAAATTAGTCTATATCAAGTTGATAGGTCAGGCTTAGGTCTTTAAATTGAAACACAAGTCAGATATGTTTATGTCAGGATCTGATCGGGTCTGACCTATTCCCACCTCTAGTGATATAGCTTATGTGCTATAAATGTGGTGAGAGAACAACAACATTCATCGATAATTAGAGTAAAGTAACATATATTATTACTCTCAAGATTTGTAAGAAAAATTAAATTATAACAAGTAACTGTATATAATTGAAATTATAATAATGCAGTTTCAAAGTTTTCTGCCACTATAACATAGCTACATTTTGTTTTTGGAATAAAGTTATTCTAGAGCGAGCTTAAATGTAAAGTGAGAAAGTAATAATATATTCATCCTTGATTAATTAAGGTAATTTAAAATTTGAATGCACTTTAACTAAATAAAGACGCCTACACATTCGCTCACTTTAGAGAAATTTAAAAGATTATTTTACAATTACTTCTAATCTTAATTTGTAGTCAATTTCTATATATGATAAATTATGAAAATAATAATAATAAATTTTTCGAAGCTAATCTCGAAGTTAATTCAAAACATACACTCGATCAGCAGGGTAAAAGCTCGAAGTAAACAAAATGAGAGAGCTTCACTCTCCTTTACATTCAGAACAGCTTGAGTATGATGTGTTTGGATGAGGGAATTCAAGAGGGTAATGTATTTTTAGAGGGTAATTAGAATCCATCAATGTAAAGTGTATTGTATTTTTACATTGATGGATCCTAATTATCCTCTAAAAGTACATTACCCTCTTTAATTTCCTCATCCAAACACACCATAAGATGATCATGTTCGAGTTAAATATCTATATTTGTTAGACAGCAATGAGTTCTTTAATGGATTTAATTTGATAGAACATAGTTATGAGTTTTTTTTTTAACCCATAATAATTAGGGATTTTGACTGCCGAGTAGGTGCCCCCAGAATATCCCCACAAGCTCAGGTTCTTTGGACTCTCGATGGGATTAATTCCCGAGTTGGCAGAAGGACGTCTGATTTTTCACAAACGGGGTTGGACGGCCTCCCAAATGGACAATTCTTGGAATTGAACCCGTATTCTTTTCTCGAGGGAGACCCGCGTTATCAACTCTCACGGCACCATGTTGGTCGTTAAATCTTTTTATATTACATCTCTTTTCCTTTATCGCCCCGTTTTTCGATAGATAAATGATAAGTTGATAACCCAAACCAACAACTGACAACCGTATAAATACCACTAAATATAGAAAAATGACAAAAACAATAATATAATAATATAAAACATCACAATAATGGGTTTATACAAAATTGTCCCAATAAAATTGTCTATACTTGATTGTTAGAATATCATAACTCTTTGAATTGCTATAGTATTCTTTGAATATTACGCTACTCCAATAAAAAAAAAAGTGACATATACTCGTTATAGTTATACAAGATGTCAGATTGAAAATAAATTAATTGAATCTAAATCATTACTTAACTATTGAGATTATTATCCACAATGTATATAATAATTTTTTTACTTTTAAAAGTATGGAAAGTTTTACTTTATATGTTTTGAAATAAATTGTATCAATACAAAAAAAAAAAACTATTAATTTAAATCAAAAGGTCTTATAAGCTATTATTAAATTTTATAAAATTATAAATTTTAATATGTTATGTGATATCACATCAAGTTAAACCCACATGAAGGCTAGCTATTAATTTGGGACCGAGATAAAACCCCTCTAAAATGAGTAAATGTAAAAAGTGATAAAATAATAATCTATCTATACTTAACTAGTTAAATAATATTCGGAATTCAACTAATTTTATCTGATCATCGATAAATACATTTATATATATATATATATATATATATATATATATATATATATAAATAAAGGTAAATGCTTTCTTATTCTTTTCAATTGCTTTTGTTTACTTGAGAGTGGACTAATCCTTAAAACTATTTAGACTAGGTAATATTTTTCCCCAGCAATTGAACTTCTTTTCTTTCACTACAACAGAAATGACTTTAGATAGCGTTTCCGGATGCCTTTTAATAGCGTTTGTAACCGCTATCGATGTCACCGCTATTAAAAGTCGTTAGCAAAGATAGCATTTAAGAAATGCTATTAAAAGGTGACCTTAGATAGCGTTTCCGTGTACAAACGCTATCTAAAGTCTGCCTTTAGATAGCATTTGTGAAAACAAACGCTATCTAAAGGCTGACTTTAGATAGCATTTGTATTAACAAATGCTATCTAAAGTCAGACTTTAGATAGCGGTTCCGTGTACAAACGCTATCTAAAGTCTGCCTTTAGATAGCATTTGTGAAAACAAACGCTATCTAAAGGCTGACTTTAGATAGCATTTGTATTAACAAATGCTATCTAAAGGCATACTTTAGATAGCATTTGTATTAACAAATGCTATCTAAAGTCTGCCTTTAGATAGCATTTGTGAAAACAAACGCTATCTATTCCCTTTTTTTTTTTTTTACTTTACCTATTTCTTAACTTTACCTATTCCTGCATATTGCATATATAACAACAGAAGGTTTACACAAAGAAATGAAGCACAATCCATATGCATATATAACAAGCTACTTTGACAATTCATACTCATTGATAATATTAACAATGATCAATAAACTGAAATCATCATCATCATCCGTGCATTCTAAGCATTTGAAGATTCTACAGAACTTCTAGGGAAACTCTAATTGAAAGGAATAAAATTACAAGATGTAAATACAGATATTAATTTATAAGTATCTGTATATCTGAACTATTTTACAACCAAACAGTTTTATAATACAATTTCTCCTTATTTCATATCATTTAACCGATTTAACAATATTCGTGGTTATTCGAAGTGGCAGAGTTATTGGCGATGGCTCCAAAGATCATTGAGAAGGGGAATCGGTTGACTGCTGGTGTTTCTCCAAAACAATGCTAAGACCCAAGTGATAAAATTATAAGTTCGGCAACTAACTCGGATAATAATTAAATTCAATGACTAAATTGTAAGTGGACAATACTTCCAGAGAGTAAATCACCCAAATTTCCCACAACAAACCAAACCCAAAAAGAACTAATTTTGCAAGCAACCCATAAAAGAAAACCCAATTGAACCAAACACCAATTCCCACAAACCAAGTCTTATTACTTCACAAACTATAATGCACAAAAAAAGGATAAAAATTGTAAGCATGACAGCTCTAAACAGAATTCATTACTGTGCAGTGCTCCACAAACCATGTGATATAGTGATTGTTATATCGAGCAACTAACTTAAGTAACTAGACTCTATGACATACAGCAGTATTATAAGTACTCTTTTTATGAATGTGAAATTTATCAGAAATAGAGATGAAGTACAAGACACGGGACAAAATGAATGCCTCCTCCTTATGAGGATAATTGACGTTCATCGAATGTGCATGCCTTCAGTAGCATGCTGGAGCTGGACATACGCCACTTGCTTAAAATAATCCAAATTATAAACAATGGCTACAAAGAGGCACTTTAGCACATTTGTCTCGTCAATACATACCTCTCTTAGAAACTCCTTCAACTGGTCATCTTGGAAATCCTGAACTGTTAAAACCTTCACAGCAACATCCTGCAATTTAAAAATAAATAAATAAATATTCCAAAATTGTAACAGAATAAAAGAAAATTCAAAATAGATATTATATAGGCTGTATCCTGTATCCAAAAAATTATGTTCATAGGTCCAATATAAGATGCTTCAATAGTTAAATATAACCAACTCATCTTGGTGGCTAAATGTAATGACCTGATTGAATCGAAAAGATTATGAAATTACACAATGTGCAAATATTAGAAAGCAACATTTATGTACTCAAATGTGCCTACAATGCAGAAAACTCGGCACAATGAAAAGATGTGCGTCTTTACACTTACTGATCCATGCCACTCAGCACGGTGCACTGTCCGAATGAGCCTGCATAGAGAAAAGGACAGTAGCATTTAGAAATTCCCTAATGTGGATGTCAAAATATCAAATAAATGAGAATACAAATGATGCAAATGCTCAACAAATGACAAATGATGCAAATACTGATGCAAATGATAAATGATGCAAATACTGTCATGAGCAGAAAAGGACAAATGGGAGAATCATTGAGAATGCCAGCTCAGCAAGTTCAGTAACAAACTTTCCCATCCCAGAATCATCCATCCACCTTTATTCTCTCCATTCTTAACAACCTCAACCGTATGATCCAAAATATCATATAGCAGTGCTACTTTTTCTCTTTTTTCTGCTCTTTCCTTCTCATATAAATAGTTAGCCTTAGCCTGATGTATTTTTCAATGAATGCAGTATAATCCAATTCTCTATATTGCCTCATTCCTTGCTTTTATGCATAATTTTTACTTCTTGTTTGATTCTTAAGATGGTATCAGAGTTTCTAGCTCTCTCGATCGTGCCATACTCTGATGGTTCGTCCAGGTGGTTCCGGGAACAACAATCAAGGAGGTGGTCCTGCAGATCCATCGCAAGACCCTTCCAGCCCGTATCATGTTCATGCAGGAGACGGACCTTCATCTGTAGCTGTCACTCCCTGTCTTTGAATGGCTCTAATTACCATGCGTGGGCTCGTTCTATGAGACGCGCCTTGGGTGCTAAGAACAAATATGAGTTTGTTGATGGGAGCATACCCATTCCTGGTAGCTTTGATCCAAGTTATAAAGCTTGGAGTCGTTGCAACATGATCATACATTCATGGATTGTGAACTCGATGATCGAATCGATTGGTCGAGCATAGTGTTTTTGGAAAACGTTGTTGATGTTTGGAATGATTTGAAGGAGAGATTCTCTCGGGAGACCTTATCGAATTTTCGAGCTTCAACAAGAGATATATGGCCTCGGGCAAGGTTCCCTTTCACATGAATTTTACTCCGAGTTGAAAATACTTTGGGAAGAACTTGAAACATACATGCCTATTCCATGTTGTTCCTGTCTGTTAAATGCACTGTCTTGCAATGAGAAATGCCAGGCATTTTCATACTCTTAATTATGCTATAAGATTTTTGATTGGTTTGAATGAGAATTTTTCAGTAGTAAAATCTCGAGATCCTACTAATGGATCCACTGCCTAGCATGAACAGAATTTTTCTATGGTCATTCAACATGAAAGACAAGGGAACTTTGCGAGTTGGAGATGACTCGAGGGCTCTTATAAATCTTTGTTGATTATAAGAAGCCACAAGGAAGAGGGAGAGGTTCAATACAAAACTCAGGATCAAGGAGAATTTGTACTTATTGTGGAAGGAATGGTCACACAGTGGAGACTTGCTATAGGAAGCATGGATTCCCTCCTCACCTTCAAAAAGGAAATACCTCAGTGGCAAATAATGCTTGCAATGATCCTGCAGATCCGAATGGAGATTTCTCAACTAATGGGGAAATACATACGGCTCCTCCTAGTTTCACTCATGAGCAATATGAGAAATTGCTTAGTCTGATTCAGGGTTCTGGTATTAATCAGCATTCTGCTACCATAGCTAACCAAGTTAGCACAGTTACTCAGGTTGGTCATTCATCAGCTGAAAATCACAAATCAGGTAAAATCTACATCTTTTCCTCTTTTAATAGTTTCTCTCTTGGCTCTTGGATCATAGATTCGGTGCTAGTGATCATATATGTGCTTCATTAAAGAGCTTTCGGACTTTTCATGAGATAAAACCAATTAGCATAAGATTACCTAATGGTCGGGTTTTCGATTGCAAAACATGCTTTGATCTTGTCATTTTTTCCCTGGCTTCTTCATTACAAATGTCTTGTATGTACCTAATTTTTCTTTAAACCTCGATTTCAGTGTCAAAATTGTCATCTACCTTAAAATGTGTTGTCTCTTTTAATGATTCAATCTGTCTCATTCGGGACCAGAAATCTCGAGAGGATGATTGGTTCTCTTTGAAAGGTTTGAAGGGCTATATCACTTAGTTTTTGATGCCAAGCATGCCTCTTGTTCCAATGTTCAAGCAAGCGATATACAGACTCTACCAGAAGAAGCCTTATGGCATTTTAGACTAGGACACTTGTCAATCTCTAGGATGATTTCTATGAATTCAGAATTTCCTTTTATTGTTGTTGATCCAAAGGCAGTTTGTGATGTATGCCATTATGCTAGACACAAGAGATTACCATATAATGCTAGTTTAAACAAAGCAGATTCACCTTATGAACTTCTTCATTTTGACATTTGGGGACCTATCTCCATACAATCTATTCATGGCCATTCTTATTTCTTGACTGCAGTTGATGATTTTAGTCGTTTTACATGGATCATTTTGTTGAAATCGAAAGGGGAAGTGAGGCAGTATATCCAGGATTTCATCAAATTAATTGAAAATCAACACAATGCAAGAGTTAAGGCTATAAGGACTGATAATGGTCCTGAATTTATAATGCCTCAGTTTTATGCCTCAAAAGGCATAGTTCATCAAACAAGTTGTGTGGAATCCCCACAACAGAATGGAAGGGTTGAGAGAAAGCATCAACATGTGCTCAATGTGGGAAGGGCACTTCTTTTTCAATCAAAATTACCAAAGCAATTATGGTCCTATGCCATTCTTCATGCTACTTACATAATAAACAGGGTGCCTAGCACCCTTCTAAAAAATAAATCACCTTATTATCTTCTGCATAAGCATACACCTAATTTACATGATTTGAAAGTTTTTGGTTCCTTATGCTATGCATCCACACTGCAGTCACACAGAACAAAACTTGCACCTAGAGCTAGGAAGTGTATTTTTCTTGGTTATAAGCCTGGTGTGAAAGGAGCTGTCTTGTTGGATCTCAGCAATAGGGAAATTTTCATTTCTAGAAATGTCACTCACCATGAACATATATTACCATATAAATCTTCCTCACCTTTGTCCACATGGACTTATCATTCCACACCATCCACTCTACATCACCAAAATAACACTCCACTACCTATTCATGAACCTACACCACCATCCACTCCCCGCAATGTGAACCTACATCACCTACCACCATCCATACGAGAACCTGCTGAAGCTGGAATCTACGATTCCGAATGCGTCACGATTCCTGCTTGCTCCGGATATGACGAGTTCTGCTGAACGTATAAGGAAATCACAGAGGCAGAGGCATCCACCACAACATTTGAGTGAATATGTGTGTAGCCTTTCAAGCAGTTCAGTAGATACAATTGCCTCAGGTATCTCCTATCCTATCTCATCCTTTCATTCTTTTTCAAACTTATCACCTTCACATCATACTTACTCACATCGGTCACACACGATTCCGAACCATGCACATACTTGGAAGCTAGTAAGCATGAATGCTGGAATAATGCCATGAGGTTTGAATTGGATGCTCTTTGAGAGGAATGGTACATGGATACTAGTTGATCTGCCAGAAAATGTAAAGCCAATTGGTAACAAGTGGGTATATAAAGTGAAATATAGAGCAGATGGATCTATAGAAAGACATAAGGCTAGGTTGGTGGCTAAGGGCTACAATCAAGTTGAAGGCCTAGATTTCTTTGACACTTTTTCACCAGTAGCTAAACTCACCACAGTAAGGACTCTGCTGGCCATAGCTTCGCTCACGGTTGGCATTTGCATCAACTAGATGTCAACAATGCCTTCTTGCATGGTGATTTACATGAAGATGTCTACATGGTTATTCTTCAAGGTGTCAAGTGCTCCAAATCTAATCAAGTATGCAAATTGCTTAAGTCTTTGTATGGTCTCAAGCAAGCAAGCAGAAAGTGGTATGAAAAGCTCACTTCATTGCTAATAAGTCAAGGGTATCAACAATCCAATGCAGATCACTCATTATTTACATTTCAGAATGGCAAAAGTTTCTGACTCTTCTCATCTATGTTGATGATGTGATTCTAGCAGGAAACTCCATTGAAGAATTCACTAGAATGAAGAGCATTCTGGATTCTAATTTTAAGATTAAGGATTTGGGAACATTGAAGTATTTTCTTGGGTTGGAAGTTGCACATTCCAAGTCAGGAATCTCAATCTGTCAAAGAAAGTATTGCTTGGATTTGTTGCATGAATCTGGTGCCGCTTGGGTCTAAGCTCCGCCAAAACACCACTTGACCATTCAATTAGGCTGCATCAAGATGAAGGGAAACCATATGAAGATGTAGCATCCTACGTAAGACTGATTGGGAAACTTCTATACTTGAACAACACTAGGCACGACATCACATTTGCCACTCTACAGCTCAGTCAATTCTTAAGTAAACCTACTATGACACACTACAATGCTGCGGCAGGTTGTTAGATACCTCAAAGGCAGTCCTGGATCGAGGCCTGTTCTTCCCAAGAAACCGTAAATCCAGCTGCTAGGATTTTCTCGATGCGGATTGGGCTGGTTGCTTAGATTCAAGGAGGTCCATTTCAGGATATTGCTTCTTCTTGGGTGCATCTTTGATCTCTTGGAGAGCTAAGAAGCGACAAACAGATCTCAAGATCTTCCTCCGAGGCAGAATACGGGGCACTCTCTACTACCGCTTGTGAACTACAATGGTTATTATATCTCGCTACATGATTTACACATCACTTGTACAAGAGCACTGTCCTATATTGCGATAATCAAAGTGCTTTGCACATAGCCGCCAACTCGGTGTTTCATGAAAGGACTAAGCATCTAGAGATAGACTGTCACTTTGTTCGAAATAAGATCCAAGAGGGTGTACTTCGCTTGTTGCCAATTTCATCCAAAGAGCAACTAGTGACTTTTTCACCAAGGCATTACCTCCTCCATCTTTTGTTCCATTTATTTCCAAAGTGGGCATGATTGACATTTACCATGCTCCCGGCTTGTGGGGGATGTCAAAATATCAAATAAATGAGAATACAAATGATGCAAATGCTCAACAAATGACAAATGATGCAAATCTTTCGATGCAAATGATAAATGATGCAAATCTTGTCATGAGCGAGAAAAGGACAAATGGGAGAATCATTGAGAATGCCCATTTCGGCAAGTTCGAAGAACAAACTTTCCCATCCAGAATCATCCATCCACCTTTATTCTCTCCATTCTTAACAACCTCAACCGTATGATCCAAAATATCATATAGCAGTGCTACTTTTTCTCTTTTTTCTGCTCTTTCCTTCTCATATAAATAGTTAGCCTTAGCCTGATGTATTTTTCAATGAATGCAGTATAATACAATTCTCTATATTGCCTCATTCCTTGCTTTTATGCATAATTTTTACTTCTTGTTTGATTCTTAAGAGTGGAAATAAGTCCATGATACCAATGCTATATGGATTCGAAAGGAAGAAGCATGTGAAACAGAAAAAGTACCAGCACCAACACGCTCTCTAATACGCAATTCATCCCATGATATCTCAAGCCAGTCCATTGCAATTTTGTTCCTTCACAGATTTGATCAATCGGAGCATAAATGGGGCCCTTATGATTTTTCAGTAAATCAGTTTCTTTAACTTGTTGATCTTTCTGTACAGAGCCTGCAGAAATTGCATTACAGCTAAGACAAACTTAATCTTCTATGCTAGTTAATATGTACTGAAACAGAAATACGAGAGAATAAGGTGAAATCTAAAATCTAAGAACCAACCATAACCCACAAACTTGAGAAGGAGGCAGAGAGCTTAAAGCAACTTTAAAAAAACATGCTCCACCATCCATATAAGGTGATTGTGATTCTTTTAAATGAGAAACTTGAAATGGGGATGGCATGGAAGAAACATATGCTCCATTAATTGAGGAATCTGGCCCATGGACATTTCCTGGTTCCCCAACTAGGTCGACTACATATTCCCTGGTAAATAATAAAGCATAACAAAACCCGGAGGAAGATATGGAGCAAATGTCAAATACTTGACAAACTTAACTTCAACAATAAACTAGATGCTCTACAAGTTGTCAATTGCATGCCAAAGTACTGATATGAGCATTCTAATACAATTTTTTGAAGATGCTTAAAGCCCCTTCAAACCAAGATGAACATAAAAAGATAGCAAGCAAAACTAATAACAAAAGTTCAGGAAAAAAAGGAAGGGAAATGGTCAAAACTGCTGAAAGGATGCATGCAATTGTGATTTGACATAAAGTATAGCCACTGAGAGAGGAGAGATATTTGCATTGGCATTACTATGAAAACATAAAACACAAGGCAAAAATGACAGCTGCAGAGATAACTATTGCGCTAACCTTGAGAGCTGCTTGTCATCTTTAATCTTGACTAAGCAAGAGGATCTATGATCAGCAGCACAATACTTGCAACCTCGAGCTATGCGACACGGCAAACCTATGTAATCTGCTAATCTCTGCACGCAAGAAACAAAAGTAACAGTGAAGAATAACTAATGTGCAACTGCAACAAGCTTTTCAAGAAACGTTAATGCATTCAACCAAGTATAAAATGACACCCATATGGATAAAACAAGGAAGTGGATACTATATTACTATATGATATGAAAATTGGACACAATACAACACAAACACAGATATGAAGTACCAAATTTTTTTAAAATTACATGACACAATTATGGTACAATATACAAAATTAGCATATAAAATAAATATAAAAAACACAAATCTTTGATTAGAAAGGAGAAATAATGTACTAGAAGTTAGTCTAACTCATTTTAAACATAATATTAAAATGTTAACATTTATTTAATTATTGTAATGTTTCCATCTTTGTTAGTACAAAAATTCTAAAAATAAAATTAAAAAAAAATATAGAATACATCTAGGAATATCCAAAAATATTAGAGTAAAGTAAAGTGTCCTGTAAAATGCGTGCACGATACAGATGTGGAGCACAACAGCTAGAAAGCAATTCACCTTGAAGAGAATCGCGCGATGCCTACAAAGCCCTGTAGAGAGGCTACCAATGGAAGCACAACACACTTGTGAAAGTTCCTCAATCTCTTACTAACCAACTTCCACCGCTTGTGCAGATTTCCTTGTTCCACTGGGGATGTACCCCTTCATATACATTCAAATAAATAAGAATAATGTCAATAAACACTAAATCACTAATGAACCCACACTTGAACAATAGTAGACAATACAGAATACAGATTGTAACAACATATGAAATATACATATATATAAATCTCACCCCATACATATGGCAACAAGTTTCCCAAGTTGTTGGACCAACACCAAGGTGTTCTCCGAATTAGCACAATACAATTCTTGTGCTTTATCTTGAAGCATCTTGACCTCGAGTCCTCGTGTCTATCAATAAGCACCACCTCCATGCATGCCTCGCTGGGTTCAATCGCCTTCAGCGCCATCAAAGTAGGCATCTTCCTACCTTCCTCCACCTCATTGAACATCACCCACAGATACGGATTCATCCCCAGTATGTTATAAAATCCGTCTGATATCTTATCCGAATACGACAAACACCCACTCACCTAAAACAACAACAACGTTAACAAATGTAAGAGTCGTGAAAATAGATTTCCAAGATTATGCCTGGGGTCGCGTGGTTTTGGGTCAATAGGGCGCGCAACGGCGGAGCAGACTGGCACAGGCGGCGTCGAAGTGGTCCGCTGGTGTTGACAGGTGTGGAGTTTGATCTGATCCGGGAAAGGCGGAGGAGTCGTGGTGTGGAGAGGAGACTTGAAAGGAGTGAGTCAGAGTGAAGAGAGGCAACCCTATACTGAGAATGGAAGGATAAAACGTGCGCGGGAATCAGCAAACACGTAAGATAGCGTTTCTAATTTTAAACACTATGTAAAATTGATTTTATTTTATTTGTTTATTGCAAATCAGAAAGGATAGCGTTTTCGTAGGGAACCACTATCTTAGATGGTTAGTTAAGATAGCGCTTCCTAAAGGAAGGGCTATCTTTTCCTGCAGCTTGACTTTTAATAGCGGTTCTTTAGGGAAACGCTATCTTAGGTATCACCTAAGATAGCGTTTCCCTAAGGAATCGCTATTAAAAGTCCTCCCGTCACTTTCAATAGCATTTCCGCGCGGAAATGCTATAAAAGGTGCGATATCCAAAGTTTAATCTGTTGTAGTGTTTGTTGCACGATTTTCAACAATTGTTGCTGCCATTGATTTACAATTGGCCGAAGTTTGCGCCATTTTATGCAGAGGGACGATTTAATTAGATAGTTGGAAGTCTATATTACATGATTGCAGATGTATTAAAAGTTAGAAGAATGCTATAATTCATAAAAAAAAAAAAAAAAAACTAGAAGAATATTAATAAGTGTTTTTGAAGTATTGTTTAAATAATCAAGAATTAAAATTTTGTATAAGAAAATAATATATTTAATATTTTAAAAAATATTATATTTATTTTTTAATATAAACTTTCATTTTATGAATTTCTTTAAGATACTCGTTAACCAGATCCAAAAAGTTAAAACAAAATGATGGCCCCTGAAAGTTGATATTTTGATTGACGGGTAATTCTATACATCTTACTTTGTGCTGTCGCCCCATTTTGGGCAAGTTAGTTTTGTTGTGAACGATGTTTCTTTGATTTTTCAAATCTTAAATGGTTAACTTTTAAGGAAGTGTGCCACTTTTAAGTCACTGCACTGTGTGGAGTTAATGGGAAAATTGTCCATTAGTATATTTTCAATAGATAAAACTCTTTTAAAAAAAGTTTGAGTGTAAAGTATGTAAATAAATATGTATTTACTTTTAATAAACAAAAATAGATTTAAATCTCAATAAGTCACCATGGTGTGTGGAGTTCATGCAACCATTGTACCATGGTATATTTACAATGGTGGCTTCTACGGTGGATCTGCAAATAGGTGGTCGACGGGTGGACCACTAGTTTTCGGGTTATTTTCCTGGTTTTTCTATTATTTTTTCGATTTGTCAATTCTCCTTTTTTACCCCATCTCCTCAGGGAACGGATCCTCTCCATTACCTGGAGAAATGGAGGATTCCAGTCCTTGAGATATCAGTCGTACACATGGCAAGAGGGGAAATCAACGACTGTCAAATTTTGATTTATTTTAATATTTAATTAAAACAAAAATCAATTAAATCCCGCTTTTCTTTCCCTCTCCCCAAACCCTTCGACATTTCCTTCTCCCCCTTTCAAAGTTCCACCAAACTCCGGCGCCCCACTGTTCCACGTTGCTCCGCCCCGGACCGGACTGGTTCCGCCATCGACCACCACAACCCAGCCGAGACGCCATCTCCCGCCGCTGCCACTGTTTCAAGGTCTGGGTATCACCTCCGGAACAGTGAAACGTCGACACTGCCGCCACCACGGTCGCCACAGTCTCGGCCGCCACGCCTCCATGACGCCCCACCGCAGAACCGACTCAACCCTCTCCGTTCGGTCACTCCACCGTTGAGTTTTCCAACCAAAAACCCCACATTTCAAACTCTGTAGGTTGCTTGTTATGCTCTCATGTCCTCTATGGGTGGGTGGAGGGTCGAATGGGGGACAGCGGCAGAGGCAGGTGGTGCTGCAGTGAGAAGCATGGTGGTGCGTGATGAGTGTGATTTCACCTCATATTTCCATGACATTTTGCATGCATTTTCATATAGCTTAGGCTTATTTTATTTGATTATTTGTTAATTTTACCTTGGAACGAGTAAGGTGGTTTTGTGGTGCTTGTGTGCAGGAATCGAGGACTAAATTGCTCAGGATCAGTTGTGTTGAAGCTGGCATGAAGATGGAGCTTGGAAGGCAACAAAATGAGGCAAACAGAGCTGATCACGGCCTAGACGTGATGCCCATCACGGCCATGATCAAGTGAAGCTGAAAAAGAAGAATGAAAAAGGTAGAATCAGTCACGGCCAGGTCGTGATGCCCATCACGGCCGTGACAGACCATTTAGTGAAGCAACGTTCAAGGCAGAAGCTGTCACGGCCAGGCAGTGATGGCCATCACGGCCGTGACGCGTATTCTATGGATCTTCAGCTACTGATTTGATCTAGTTTTTGTATTGGTTTAGGATTCAAATTGCCCAACCTTATAAATAGGACCTAGGGGCTCAAGTCTGGGGATTGAACTTTTGAGGCCGCTTACCTTAGGAAAATTTAGGAATTCTCTTCTTCTCCTTCTTCTCTTCTCTTAGGTTTTTCTCTTAATGTTATTTTCGATTAAGCTTGCTACAATCATGGCAATGCTTGAGTAGTTTGTTTTGTTTCTAGGAATTGGGGCTATACCCAAGACTTGTTTATGGTGATGAATTGATTTTGATTTCTTGTTAATTCCGATTTGTTTTCGATTTGATCCCTATCGTTTTAATTACTCGTAAATTTGGTGGCCACTTATTTGCGTGTCGTAGATACACTAAGAATGAACCTAGCGGTGAACTTAGGTATCGGATCTATAGGAATCAAACTTAGGACTTAAATCACAAGAGTTAGAAACGGTCCTTTGAGGATTCACAAATTGTCACAAGACTTAAAGGGTCCGATCTAAATTCAATTGCCACGAGTGTAGGGATTGATTTAATCGGGCACGGTTTTTGTAACCCGAGAGGGAGCATTAACTAAATTATGATAAATTCGCCTTCAAAGCAAAACTTGGTAATTAACAAGGAGAGTAGTCGATTTAGTAACATAAACAGTTTTGTGGTATCCCAATTCCTGGGAATCCCTTTTGAATTTGAAAACCCCCAATTTGAATTGCTTTCCTGTTTTGTTTAAATTGCGACATTAAATTTGATTGTTACTTGATTCTTATTTCAAAAATCAAAACCTTTTCAAAACCCTTTTTTTTTTATATACAGTCCACTTTTATCGATTTAATAATTAGTTGTGGTTTGAGATCACGGTCCCTGTGGGATCGATCTTTTTATTACTTGGCAACGAATCCGGTACACTTGCCAGATATCACACATCAAGTTTTTGGCGCCGTTGCCGGGGACTGTGTTTTCTTGAATTTCAATTTAATCTTTAAATCGATTTTTCTGGACATTTTATTTATTTATTTATTTATTTATTTTTTTATTTATTTTATTTATTTTTTTTATCTCCTTTTCTTTTTCTAGAGTATCTATCTCTTTACCATAGGTATTTTTCTCTTTTATGCAAAGATCCCTAAGTCTTAGAAACCTATTTGAAGTCGACCCCGAGATCGAAAGGACCTTTCATAGACGTAGGAGACTACAAAGGGAGAGAGAGAGGTTGATTCTCATCCCACTCATGGCGAATCTACCGGATACTAAACCACTGAAGGACTACGCAGCCCCAAATGCTAGGGGTTTGCGAACTGGGATCGCTAGGCCAGAAATTGAGGCGGAGAACTACACTATACCGCCTCAGTTGATTAGCATGATTAGGCAACATCAGTTTGGAGGATTACCCTCGGAGGACCCGACTGATCATGTGGAGACATTTTTGGAATTCACCGACGCAATTAGGATTCAAGGTGCCCCGATCGATGCTATACGCTTGAGGTTATTCCCCTCCTCTCTGATTGGAAAATCGAAAGCTTGGTTGAAGCAAGTGTCGGCTAACACGTTGTCAACTTGGGACCAACTAGAGCAAGCATTCTTAGAGAAATTCTTCCCTCCATCCAAGACTGCTTACCTACGGACTCAGATCCACGGCTTCTTCCAAAAGGACGGAGAATGATTATCCGAAGCATGGGATCGCTGCAAGGGATTGCTTGAGTCTTGCCCACATCATGGACTCGAGAGGTGGTTGTTAGTACATACCTTCTACAACGTATTGGATTATTCATCAAAGGTGTCACTCGATTCCGCAGCTGGTGGAGCTCTTATGAACAGACCTCTGACTGAGGCATTCAGCATCATTGAAAACGTGGCCACCAACTACCACCGATAGGGTTCGGAAAGAGGTAATAACCCGAAAAATCTTTCGGGGGGTAAGTTCGAAATGAATAGCACCGATCTGATTATGTCTAAATTCGACTCACTAAATAAACGCTTTGATTAGCTTGAAAAGGCACATGTGAGTTCAATCGGTGCTACTAATGTTGTTTGTGAGATTTGTGGAATGCAGGGACACGACATAATGGAGTGCCCACAGGGTATCGCTTGAGTTCGGTGCTTCAGGGGAACAAGTGAACTCTTGTCACAATTTCTATGACACGAATCTGAAGCTACCAAACTATGCTCCTCCAAACTCTACAACTAGAGGAAGAATAATCCTTACCTTTCCTACGGAAACTATAACAGCACGTTGAACCACGAATTCCAAGAAGGACAAGGTAATAGGAAACCTGCATCGGGGTATCCTCAGGTACAAAAATCTAAACTCGAGTTCCTTATTGAAAACTTTGTTGCTACTCAAACTAAGCAGAACGAAGAATTTAGGCAACAAGGTAGGGCAGTTAATGAGGCGATAAAAGAACTAACATCTAAGGTAGATAACCTGGTCATCCATAACAAGATGTTAGAAACTCAAAGTGCCCAACAAGCTGGAAATTCAATGAGGCAACCGGGCAAGTTTCCTGGACAACCTGAGGTGAACCCAAATAATGAACAATGTAAAGCCGTGAGTCTAAGGAGTGGTAAGAAACTTGAGAATCCCGAGGTTAAAGGGGAGAGTGATAACAAGAGTGTAGCTGAGGAGGAGGAACCTACTAAGGCACAACCCTTAGGAGAGGAAGAGCCTCGTGAAAAAGTGTCTAAGTATATCCCTCCACCACCTTACCAACCCCCGATACCTTTTCCTCAAAGGTTGGCTAAAGCCAAGCTAGATAAGCAATTTGGAAAATTTCTAGAGGTCCTTAAGAAATTGTACATTAATGTACCCTTCACTGAGGCATTACAACAAATGCCGACATATGCCAAATTTCTTAAGGATATCTTGTCAAATAAGAGAAAGCTAGAGGACTATGAAATAGTGGCATTAACTGAGGAGTGCAGTGCTTTAATTCAAAATAAATTGCCTCCTAAATTGAAAGATCTAGGTAGTTTCTCTATCCCTTGCTTAATTGGTAACACTAGTTTTGATAAAGCTATTTGTGATTTGGGGGCTAGTGTTAGTCTTATGCCCCTCTCTGTTTGCAAGAAGTTGGAGATGGGTGAACTAAAACCCACAACAATCTCCCTTCAATTGGCGGATCGATCTGTCAAATTCCCAGTAGGCATCTTGGAGGATGTTCCTATTAGAGTGGGTAAATTTTTTATTCCTGCGGATTTTGTGGTACTTTGAAATGGAAGAAGATTCCCAAATCCCCATTATTCTTGGTAGGCCTTTCTTGGCTACCGCAGGAGCCATTATTGATGTTAAAAATGGGAAATTGACTTTGACTGTGGGTGGTGATAAAGTTGAATTTAATTTAGCTAAATCTGTTAAACACCCTTCTGTTGAAGATTCTTGTTGTAGGATTAACCTAATGCCCCAAGTGGTGAAAGAAGAATCCACACAAGCTGGTGTTGATGACCCGTTAGAGATGTGTTTGATTGGTGGAGACTTAAACGCTCATGGAGGAGAAGTAAGAGATTATGCTCGCTTTCTGGAGGCTAGTCCGGAAATTCCTCCCAACAAAACAAAGAGAGAGAAACTTGAGTTGACACCAAGGAGTAAGGATCTGAAAGATGAAGAAGCCCCTAAGGTAGAACTAAAACCTCTTCCCTTTACATTGAGGTATGAATTTCTTGGTCCTAACTCTTACTATCCGGTAATTGTGAATGCTAACTTGAATGAGTTGAAACTGAGAAATTGCTTAGGGAGCTTAGAATACATAGAAAAGTGATAGGATACACAATTGATGATATTAAAGGCATAAATCCTTCTTTTTGTATGCATCGCATTTTAATGGAAGATGAGCATAAACCATCTATTGAGCATCAACGTAGGTTGAACCCTAATATGAAAGAGATGGTTAAGAAAGAAGTGCTTAAACTGTTAGATGCGGGGGTTATTTATCCAATCTCCGATAGTGAATGGGTTAGTCCGGTGCATGTGGTTCCTAAGAAAGGGGGGATGACTGTTATTCAAAATGAAAATAATGAACTAATCCCTACTAGGACAATAACCGGTTGGAGAATATGCATCGATTATAGGAAGATAAATAAGGCGACAAGGAAAGATCATTTCCCTGTCCCATTTATTGATCAAATGCTTGAAAGGTTAGCAAGGCATTCATACTTTTGTTACTTGGATGGATATTCCGGCTTTCATCAAATTCCTATACATCCTAATGATCAAGAAAAGACCACGTTTACTTGTCCCTATGGCACTTTTGCCTATAGAAGAATGCCTTTCGGTCTATGTAATGCACCGGCTACTTTTCAAAGATGCATGACTGTAATTTTTTCTGAATTTATTGAAAACATAATGGAGGTTTTTATGGATGATTTTTATGTATATGGAACTACCTTTGATGAATGTTTAACAAATTTGTCTAAGATTTTGTAGCGATGTGAAGAAACCAATTTGGTATTGAATTGGGAGAAATGCCATTTTACGGTAAAAGAAGGTATAGTGCTTGGGCACTTGATTTCTGGTAGAGGTATTGAGGTGGTTAGGTCCAAAATAGATGTTATTGAAAATTTGCCTCCACCGATAAATATGAAAGGAGTTAGAAGTTTCTTGGGACACATCGGGTTTTACCGGCGTTTCATCAAAGACTTTTCGAAAATTTCTAAACCCTTATCTAACCTGTTAATGAAAGATGTTCCATTTGATTTTAATGAGGAATGTTTGAGTGCATTTTACAGGTTGAAGGAAGCTTTGACCACCGCTCCCATTTTGCAAACACCAGATTGGAATGAGCCGTTCGAAGTAATGTGTGATGCTAGTGACTACGTCGTGCGAGCAGTGTTGGGACAGAGTAGAGACAAGAAGGTCCATGCAATATACTATGCAAGCAAAACTCTAGATAGAGCTCAAGCGAATTATGCCACAACTGAGAAAGAGTTGCTTGCGGTTGTCTTTGCATTCGAGAAATTCAGATCATACCTTGTGGGGTCTAAAGTCATAGTGTACACGGACCACTCCGCACTAAAGCACCTCATGACTAAGAAGGAAGCCAAGCCAAGACTCATCCGATGGATTCTCCTTCTGCAAGAATTTGACTTGGAGATTCGGGACCGGAAAGGGACAGAGAACTTAGTTGCGGACCACTTATCCAGACTTGAACCATTAGAACATGAGAAGAACAACTTGTCGATAGATGACTCTTTCCCCGATGAGCAACTATTCGCCATCTTGGGAGAGGATGCTCCATGGTATGCGAACTTTGTGAATTACTTTATATGCGGGATTCTACCACCAGAGCTCAATTATCAACAAAAGAAGAAGTTCTTTTCCGATATCAAGAACTACGTGTGGGATGAGCCTTACATTTTCCGCAAGTGTGCGGATAGCATTTACAGAAGGTGTATTTCAGAAGCCGAGGTTCCAAGTATCTTGAGTTGTTGTCATTCCTCATCTTACGGAGGACATGCTAGTGCCTCGAAGACAGCAACAAAGGTGCTTCAAGCTGGTTTCTATTAGCCTCATATTTTCAGAGATGCCCGGATGTTCGTGCTTGCTTGTGATCCATGTCAAAGAACGGGAAACATCTCTAAGAAGCATGAAATGCCACTCAACACCATGCTAGAAGTGGAGATATTTGATGTTTGGGGAATCGACTACATGGGACCCTTTCCTTCCTCTTGCAATAATAAGTTCATTCTTGTAGCCGTTGATTATGTCTCTAAATGGGTGGAAGCCATTCCTTCCCCAACAAGTGATGCAAGAACCATAATCAAACTATTCAAGAAGGTGATTTTTCCAAGGTTTGTAATTCCAAGGGCAGTCATTAGTGATGGAGGATCGCACTTCATTGAAAAACAATTTGAGAAACTCCTACTCAAATATGGAGTCACTCATAGGGTTGCTACACCTTACCACCCTCAGACAAGTGGGCAAGTCGAGGTTTCCAACCGAGAGATAAAGAGCATTTTGGAAAAGACTGTTTCAGGTTCGAGAGAGGATTGGTCCTTAAGGCTAGATGACGCTCTTTGGGCCTACCGTATGGATTACAAGACTCCTATCGGGATGACACCCTTTAGATTTATTTACGGTAAGCCATGTCACTTACCAATCGAGCTTGAGCATAAATCTTTGTCGACTATTAAGATGCTAAACTTTGATGAGATAAGATTGGATGCCTATGAGTCCGTACGATCTTACAAGGAGAGAACAAAAAAGTGGCATGATAAGCATATCCTTCGTAGAGAATTCCATGAAGGAGAACTAGTGCTACTCTATAACTCAAGGTTGCGATTATTCCCAGGAAAGCTTAAGTCTAGATGGTCCGGACCATTTAAAGTAATGAAAGTATTCCCGTATGGTGCCGTCGAGGTTTGGAGACAGGAACGTGGAACATTCAAGGTCAATGGACAGAGACTGAAACACTACCTTGGAGAACATCCACTTGAGCAGGAGGTTGCGATTTCCCTCCTCGATCCAACATCGAAAGATTGAAAGGACTATGGTCAAGCTTAGGACCGAAAATAAGCGCTTCTTAGGAGGCAACCCAAGCTTTCTTTCCCTACTTAGTTTGTTTTGAATTTTGTTTTTTTAAGAAGAATTAGAGAAGAAAGATCATCAATTAATGGGTTTGCCGAGTGTTTTCAGGTCAGGAAGTCATGAAGAGTGAAAGGGGGATGGAAAAGAAAGTCAGAAAGGATCACGGCCCAGCCGTGATGGTGGTCACGACCGTGATGAATCAAAAGCTAAAAGTCAGAAGATCAGAGTCATCACGGCCAGGCCGTGATATACATCAAAGCCAGGCCGTGATATACATCACGACCGTGATGTGAAGACCAAGAAGGGTCAGAAAGGATCACGGGCAGGCCGTGATATTGGTCACGGCCGTGACAGGTAGCTAGAGCAGGACAGATCCCATCACGGGTAGGTCATGATATTGGTCACGGCCGTGACAGGCCAGCTAACACAACACAGACTCCATCACGGGCAAGCCGTGATACTCATCACGCCCGTGAAAGATTAAATTGTTTGACACAGAACGCGTCACGACCTGCCCGTGCTGTGGGTCACGGCCGTGACGCGTGTTTGCTCTGATTTTAAAACCTAATCGCAGTCTCTCCTCTGCCACAAAACTCACTCTCTTCATCTTCTTCTTCTTCCTCTCCACCTCCAAAACTACCAAACTCTCTTCCCTTCCTCCCAACTCCTCTTTTCCCTCATATCCCTCATCACGCACCCAACACCATCCTCCTCCTCTTCATCCTAATCTCCTTCTTATTCTTCCTCTCACACCTTCCACCATAACCATTCACCAAGAAGCTCGAAAAAATCACCTCCCCATTACACCCACAGCCAACCAACCCCATTCCCTTGCTCCCTAGACCTCACCCAACAAAACCCACAAGGCAAATCCTTCAATTCTGGGCAAACTCAAAGTTCCCAATTCTGAAACCCTAACCAACCGAATTTCAGAAACAGTGAAGGGGTTGTGGATTTTGGTGCTCTGAATCATGGCAAGCAAACGTCAGAGGGCAACCGAAGCCTCACGCACTCGCATCAGAGGAAGCAGGAACCCAAGTAACTACTCTGATTCTGACTCCTCTAATTCTGAGACTGATGAACATGGGTATGGGATAGTTTTCAAGGATAATGCTCAACAAGATAGATTCAACGCTCTGAAAAATAGGAAGATAGTCCAAACCAAATATCTTGATGATGCATGCATAGACACCCTAGGCTTGTCTGTTGACATCAATTGGATGTTAGAAAACATAGGGTGGAGCGAGTTTGCTCGCACTAGATACCCTGCATATGCTGGCCCTACTCTGGAGTTCCTAAGCTCCCTGAATGCATAAATTCTCCAAGGGCCGCATTGCCAAGAGGGACGGATCACATTCCGGCTCTTAAACCAGGACTTCGTACTAACCCTAGCTGAATTTAATGAGATTTTTGGATTACCAGTAGGGGGATCGAAGATACCCCTTAGGGTTTAGTGCGCATAGTTTCTGGTCAATAATTGACCATGAAGGTAGGAGTTTTGACCCTCGGACATCCAAGTCCACAGCCTTTGCTAACCCTAGTATCAGATATATGCAAAGGGTCATAACCAATACCCTGTTTGGCCGTGGAGAGAGTGACGGATCCGTCCGCCAGGACGAGGTCTTTATACTATGGGCCATGCTCCACCCTGATAGCAACGTGGACACAAGGTCATTCTTGGCTAGGCACCTCTTAAAGGTGGCCAAGAGTTCGAGTGGCACTATTGTCATTGGTGGCCTGATCACCACCATATGCCATCACTTCAACTTTGATCTAGATGGTTTTGAGGCCGCCCCTGGACGGACCCGTATCTCCTTGCAGGCTTGTGAGGCCATGGGGATGATCATCCAGGAGGATGACATATACTGCCTAAAACACCCTAGGCGCAGGCACCCAATTCCTCTCCCTAACCCACACTTTTAGATGTAACAAATCCGGCAAATTGGAAAGTGCCGGTGGGAGAGGAGCCTCAGCCTATTAGAGTACAAAGGCCTTTACGCCCGCCACCGCAGGCTAGGCTGTCTGGGCACCCGTCTTCTTCCTCTGCAGGTTCGTCGTCCGATGATCCCTATGCGCGGTTCGCATCCACTTTTGACACCATCTTAGCGAACCAGGAGCGCATTATGGAGGAGGAACGTGAGCAGAGAGCCATGCTCCAGCAGCTCTACAACTGGCATCTGAGCCAGCACCCACCACCTCAGTGAGTTATTCTTGTTCTTTTTTTTTATTTTATCTTATCCTCCCTACGACTTAATTATTTACATTGGAGACATTGTAAGTTTTTAAGCTTGGGGTAGGGGTATCATTTCTGCATTCTTGCATGTTGCATTCATTTAGGGTTAGTTTTGCATATATCACATGATTAGACTGCCCCCTGCTTAGGATATGCCTTCAATAGTGAAAAACTTTGTGCCAGTCGAATTAAGACAGTGAATTTTTTAACCCAATTTTTTCATTCTTGTGATAGACTAAAAATGAAAAATGCTTGAGACGATCTTTGGATAGTTAATAATTAGCATGTGGTTCCTTAGATTTAGGTTTCTCATTGATTCTAAACCACCAAATGTGAGATTTTGAGCCAAAAAGGGGTACTCACTAAATCTACCCCATTCCTTGAGATCGAGTGTTTTGTTTCTCTTGGATTGTGTCCTCTAGAACTTGACTTGAAACCGTTTTGACACTTCAGAATTTTTTAAAACACATTTGAAAATGATTGAGGCAATAGATATTTTTCTGGCCTTCTGAACTTTGACTGATTAATTGCTACCCCTTAGTTGCCAAATTTTGAGCCGAAAAGAATAAAATACTTTTCTTGGTACCTTGATCTATTTTAATGAACAATGCTTGGTATGGCACCTCTTAAAGTGTTGCAAAAGGGCAAAAAGGCTAGTTTGAAGAATAAATTGTGGGATAAAAAGTTAGAAAAATTTCTCTAAATTGAAAATCTCCCCTTCTTCAAATAAATAAAAAAAATAAAAAAAAAATGGAGAAGGGGATGAGAAAAAGAAAGTGAGAAATAAGAAGTAAAAAGAAAAGAAAGAAATGTGGAAAACTGAACTGAAGCCCAAAAAGGAATTTTGGGTGGTGTCATGCTTTGCACTGTTTGATTTTGCTTAGCCTTCTAGAATTTTCCTTTTCTTGATTTCCCCACCTAACAATTAATCCCATGGCCCCGTTACAACCAAAATAAAAGACCTCCTGATTCTTATGTGTTTTCATTAATAAAATAGAGATTTGGTTAATAGTCAAGCTTGTGGTAGGGTTCCTTACTTGAGGAAATTGAGCGAATTGTCATATATCCTCAAACTTATGAGTGAGGTAAGGAGAATGCCCGAATTAGTGAGAGATGTGAATCTGGTGAACCTAAGCTCCTAATTGGACTTAAAATCGATTGTCTCTTGGTTTCTTATTGAATATGTCTGTTACTTGAATTCATTACTCGGGTTCTAGATTCACTGTCCATGCTTCGATTGATTACCTTTTCTGGCCTTAGTTATTGCTTGAGGACAAGCAAAATTTTAAGCTTGGGGTAGTTTGATGAGTGTGATTTCACCTCATAATTCCATGACATTTTGCATGCATTTTCATATAGCTTAGGCTTATTTTATTTGATTATTTGTTAATTTTACCTTGGAACGAGTAAGGTGGTTTTGTGGTGCTTGTGTGCAGGAATCGAGGACTAAATTGCTCAGGATCAGTTGTGTTGAAGCTGGCATGAAGATGGAGCTTGGAAGGCAAGAAAATGAGGCAAACAGAGCTGATCATGGCCTAGCCGTGATGCCCATCACGACCATGATCAAGTGAAGCTGAAAAAGAAGAATGAAAAAGGCAGAATCTGTCACGGCCAAGCCGTGATGCCCATCACGGTCATGACAGACGATTTAGTGAAGCAACGTTCAAGGTAGAAGCTGTCACGGCCATGACGCGCATTCTATGGATCTTCAGCAACTGATTTGATCTGGTTTTTGTATTGGTTTAGGATTCAAATTGCCCAACCTTATAAGTAGGACCTAGGGGCTCAAGTCTGGGGACTGAACTTTTGGGGCTGCTTACCTTAGGAAAATTCAGAAATTCTCTTCTTCTCCTTCTTCTCCTCTCTTAGGTTTTTCTCTTAATGTTATTTTCGATTAAGCTTGCTACAATCATGGCAATGCTTGAGTAGTTTGTTTTGTTTCTAGGAATTGCCCAAGACTTGTTTATGGTGATGAATTGATTTTGATTTCTTGTTAATTCCGATTTGTTTTCGATTTGATCCCTATCGTTTTAATTACTCGTAAATTTGGTGGCCACTTATTTGCGTGTCGTAGATACACTAAGAACGAACCTAGCGGTGAACTTAGGTATCGGATCTATAGGAATAAAACTTAGGACTTAAATCACGAGAGTTAGAAGTGGTCCTTTGAGGATTCACGAATTGTCACAAGACTTAAAGGGTCCGATCTAAATTCAATTGCCATGAGAGTAGGGATTGATTTAATCGGGCACGGTTTTTGTAACCTGAGAGGGAGCATTAACTAAATTAGGATAAATTCGCCTTCAAAGCAAAACTTGGTAATTAACAAGGAGAGTAGTCGATTTAGTAACATAAACAGTTTTGTGGTATCCCAATTCCTGGGAATCCCTTTTGAATTTGAAAACCCCCATTTGAATTGCTTTACTGTTTTATTTAAATTGCGACATTAAATTTGATTGTTACTTGATTTTTATTTCAAAATTCAAAACCTTTTCAAAATCCCTTTTTTTATATACAGTCCAGTTTTATCGATTTAATAATTAGTTGTGGTTTGAGATCACAATCCCTGTGGGATCGATCTTTTTATTACTTGACAACGAATCCGGTACACTTGTCGGATATCACACATCAGATTGCAGGCGTGGTGGTGGCAGCGTCTTCGTGGCGAAACAGTAATGAGGCGGGTGGAGGGTCGAATGGGGGACGACGGCAGAGGCGGATGGTGCTGCGGAGGCTTGGGGGTGGGCGGCGACGATAGAAAAGAGCTGACCCGAGGTGGAGGGAGGCGCAACTGTGGCCGTTGGAGTTGGGTGTGTATTTTGAATGGGGGGGGGGGGGGGGGGCGCGAATGTTGAAGGTTTGGGGGAGAGGGAGAGAACTGGGGTTTTTTTTTTTAATCTGTGTTTAAATTTAATAATAAATTAAATTCAAAAATTCTAAGCCAGTGAGTGTTTTATCTGTCATGTATACGGTCCACAATAATTGGACTGGAATTGTTCAGTTCTTGAGAGACCGGAGAGGATCCGGTTCCCCTCCTCAATTTCTCTTCTGTCTTCAAGAACACCAGCACTTCTACGGGCCACTCAGCACACGTTCCTGTCGAGCTTCGATCTTCTTCTTCGGTTAGCTCATCTCTTATGTTCCTTTGTTGTGCCATGTCCACCTTTCCTAATGCTCTGTCGTGCCCATATTGGGTGGCTCACTGATTTCGAGAAATCGATTTATGCTTGTGAGAAATCAGACACTGTTATTACGGAGATATGGACTGTGCTGGGGATTAGTGACAGGGGTGGTTGAATGGTAGGATGAGATGGGTTAGGATTATGGATAGGGACAAGTTGTAAAAGTATATTTTAACTTTTTTTTTGTTAACCTATCACCTGATTTTAATCCAAATTATATATTTATTTTATTGATGCATCTAACGGTTGAAATCGGGTCTATCCATGGACCACCTATTTGGTGATCCACTTAGAAGCCACCATTTACAATAGGCAAAGGAATTGCTGAAAAAAATTAAGGATTTAAACAGGGGTGGTTATGGTACATCATCCATATTTTACATCATCCATTACATCACCCATGTGATAAATTTTGGGCCAATCAAATTGTCACATAGGTTGATCAAAATTTCAAACTTTCTAGTTGTATTATACTGTAGTCAAACTATATGAATACAGTATATTGTAGTATAGTATATGTACTCTTTGTATTCGCAAATTTAACCCAATTTAAAATAATTTTTTTTTTATAAAAAAACTGATTATATTGTAAAATATTATTAACAACGAATATTATTTTAATTCATATTAAAGTATTATTTTTTAATATAATCCATTTTTTTAATCAAAAAACATTATTTTAATATGGGTTAAATTTACGAATACAAATAGTACATATATTATACTACAATATATTGTATTCATATATTTGACTACAGTAGGAATACAATTAGAAAGTTTGAAATTTTGACCAAACACATGTGGCAATTTGATTGGTCCAAAAATGTACCACATATGAGTGGTGTAGTGGGTGATGCAAAATATGGGTGGTGCATCTTAGCCCAGCCCTTCAAAGAGTATATATCGTCAGTGTAAAAAGTTTTACACTGACATCTAGTAACATTATGATATTTGTGCTTTTATCTTAATAAATAATGGAGAAAAATAATAATGATGCTGATTTGTTAAGATATTATTGGATATTTATGTAAAAATTATTTATACTAATAGTGCATAAAAATTAAAGTAAAAAATTAATGCATGTCTCTGAATTTCATTTTGGTAAAGAAAGAGTGGTTTATTAGTTAGTAAATAAATATTATCATCATTAAACAAAAAAAATATAAATTATCATCTGGTCCATGGCATCTACCTGCACTGTGACAATAAAACCAAAAAGGTGAAAGTTATATCTTGGCTTCACTTTCTTTATGATTAGTGATCTTGGAATCATTTGCATTACATGGTCTTTCATCTGAATGAGATGCTTAGCATTACTTGCAGCACCAGCTGGGCAAATATTTTGCAATTAATCATTGGATTGGTAGAATCGTTGAAGAATAAGTATTAATTAAAATGAAATATCAATAACCACTATCATACTAATGAATAAAATTAAAACGATTGAGTTTAATTTTTATAAACTATCAGTGTAAATGATTTTTATACTGACATTCAATAAAATATTAACAAATTAGTATTATTGTTATTTTTCTATCTTAATTATTAAATAAAAACACACATGTCAAAACAAAAGTGGATGTTAGTGTAAAAAAAAATTACGCTAAGAGTATACACTACTTAATCCATCATTCTTTTATATTTATATCTTAATTTATATATAATACCACAAAATAAATTACTAAGAGATGCACAAGTACAAGAATCTAGTTAGCAGGAAAAAGAGAAAAGGAGGAACTCTCGTTGTAACCAAAATATGAGGATTGTAACGATGAATGTTGGTCCGATTGATAAGGTTCTCATAAGAATATAAGTTGTGAGGAATTCGTTGGTGAGTAATCTGTAGATACTTCTATAAACACTTTTAGAATTGTGAGGCTTGTCATAACCTCCTAGACCCAACTCACCTAAATTTTTTATGATTAAAAAAAATCAGCCGGAGTGTTAGCTTCTGCAGGAACATAATTTAGGGTAACAGTTAAGTTTATGTGATTTTTTAATTTTTATTTTTGATATCAATGTTCGAGTTAAATTATTGAAAACAGTATTGTTTGGTAGAGGAATAACGTATCATATCACCCTATACCACTTGATCAGGAATATATAGCTGGAAAGAAAAATATAAAAGTAATATGAGGGACAGATTCCACAATGAAAAGTGAACTGAATCTGATGTTCTTCTTCATCTTTATCATTCGATTCTCTTAAATACATTAGAAAGGGAGAATAACCCAAAAAAATGGAAAAACAAAAATTGAAAGAACACAGACGAAAAATTAGATGAGATATATAAAATTGAAAGTAACCAGTCAGTAGTATTTCTAGGTAAGGCTAAGCAGTCAACATTTTTTTTAACTGGAGACAAGCATTCATCAACAGTTAATTTGGTGAAATTGTTAGCAGATAATATCAATATCTATTCTTTATTACGAGGGAGAGAGATCGATATACATGAAAATGAATTTAGAGATTTTTTTTTTTTTAAAGTTAGAGATAAAGATATCCCACCATGAAAAGTGCAAGTTTTATTTTTATTTTTTTAGTATAAAAATGTAAGTTACTGAAAACGTTAATGACGCACTCTGCACGCAAGGGTGACATCGTGAACATAAGGTTAGAGATAAAGATACGAGATATCCCATCATGAAATAGATATTTTTCATTTTCCATGGATCAAATTTGTCTCCATGTTTTTTTCAAAGACTAGTTTGGGCCTTTACTTTTTATTTCCCATTTAAAAAATACTATTTAAAACTCTTAACTAATTTTGTTCTTTTTGTTTGGTTACCCAAGTAAATTGGTTTAATTCCATTTTTGATGGCATGAATTCATATTTAAGTCTCCAGTTTTACAACTTCTCCTGTAGAAAGTTGTACGTGTGATGCATACATATAAAACAGTTTTGGATTAACTGTAGTTTTGATTCCATTTTATTAGTCATACACGATTTTTGTCGCTGCGGTTTTTTAGCATATTTGATATCATATTTTTTCAATGTTGCAAATTTAGTCATTATATCAATGTCCGTCAATTTTTTCAATGATCGACAAAGAAGAACCAGTACTCTAAGTGTATAGAACCTCTCTGTTTCAACATGATTCAATTATTCTTCTATGACATTTGTTGGTTTCGTCTTCTTTTCAAGATTTTTTTGGTTTCACTACAAGGTCATTTAACATAGAAGCTTATATATGTTTAAAGTAGTGATTCATCTCTATTCATCATTGAAAAATTTACAAATATTGGACGGAAGGATTGAGTTTTGCAACATTAAAAATATAGGAGGACCAAAGGTGCTAAAAAAATATAATGACCAAAAATCACAAATAACCAATAATAGAATGACCAAAACTACAATCAAACCAAAAGTTTTATGTGTCACGAGACTTGTTATATGGCATAATACTAAAATAAGGTCGTCTATCCTTTTATTTATTCATAAGAAAAGTTTTTTCTTTTTTATATGAAACTCTCGATATCTAGAAGTTGCATCAAATCTCAATTAATTCGAGTCGATTCAATAAAATTCATTTAAAAGTGCAAAGTTCTCCCCACATTTATTTTTTTTCCCATGCATAATAGTTATTAGCACAAATATTCAATTTAGAACTTTGAAAGATTTTGATTGGCTGATTGTTTTTTTATCTTTACTCATCATACGTTTCACTTTCACTGAAATTGGATTCTCTCCTGTGAGAGCAATCTACAGCCTCCCTACAGCAAGCATCTACACCATCCATTTAATCCAATGGTCCAGTTGAAGTCAACAATTTCAAACATTAAAAAAAAAACCAAAGAAAAACAATATGAAGCATCTCTTCTACGTAGCCATGGAGCTCTCATCCCTTAGTCTCTCTGACGTAGTTAGCGGCACCTCCGCCTCTCCGTCGACGTTAATGACGGCATGTCGCTGCCGCCACATCACTCCATATCCCTCCCTTCTCCCTCGCGTCGTCACCACGGAGAGGGGAACGAACGCACTCTCCGCCATCGCGGTTCACAGAGAAGGCCACCGCCATTCACGGCGAACACAGAAAGGGTCACCACTACAGACTTCCATTATTTCAAGTATAAGATTGAGCCAAAATGGTGAATCTGAACGGTGCTGCGGTGGCTCTGCCGTGAACGAAACGTGCCACAGCGAGCGTGATGCAGCGGCGGTGAACAGGAGAACACTTATTTATTTTTAATGTTGTTGACGGTGGTAACAGAGGGGGTAACCTGGGCAGGAGAGGCAGGGGCGGCGACATCAGGCTTGAGAACGCGACGGTGAAGCGGCGGCGACGTGAATACAGCTACGGCAAAGAGAATCGAAGGGAGAGAGATGAAGGACCACTTGGACGGAGGTTGCCGGAACCAAAGGCAGATGGGCGGCGTGATGGTGGTTGGTGGTAGCGGCGAATCGCAGTACGACAAAGATGGGTGTATGGGGTGGGGGAGTGCGGCACGTATGGGGAGGGGATGACACAGAACGATGGTTTTCTGAAAGATATTGGTTTTTTTTTAAGCCCATTTAATCTGGTCCGTTCAATCTGGACGGACGGTCCAGATTTAACCGTTGGAGAGGTGCTAGATGATTCTCAGCGGGAGAGAATCCGAGTCCCGTTTTACTCAATTATATTTTGGATATTTTCTCTATTGTCCCTATTAGTATGAATTCGTCTCATATTGAATAGCATTTCTCTACATTCATAAAACCGGGACTTGAGATCTTACTTAAGAGAATTGTTGGTGTACTGGCCGAAGAATAAAACACGGCCACCGAGCTCGGACCTCGGTCCAATGAAGTTGGGAAGGATAAGATATTGATATTATCTTTATTAATATTGATATTATCTCAAATAACATTATCCCGTTAGAAGATATAGAACCCTTTAAATTAAGGAAATCACATCTCAAAGAAGATTTAAGAGATAAAAGGAGATAAATCCAGATCTCTTAAATATATGGGGATCCTATTATAAAAGGAGGAGAACCCAAAAGAGAGACTCACTTTTCACTAACCTAGGTGAATCTCCCTTAAGCATATTAGAGGAACCAACTTTATCAAAAGACTATTGAAGAGTCCTTACTCGCTGGTATTCATCAGATACAAGATTAAGGGATTGAGATCACCGTACGGTCAAGGGTTGAACCTAGAACTATGTCTGGCTTTGATTCCCATTGGGATACGTAGGATCGGAATACAATATTCTGTCAAGCCATAATCTAAAACAACCCATGTGTTCACTCTTGGTTTGACGTTCTATGGCGAGATTCCGGCAAGTCGGATCTCGGCAGGAACATTTGGCGCCCACCGTAGGACCGAGGAAAAACTTTCCCCGGTTCCATAAGAAAGCTTGATGGTGACTACACGGAATGGACCGAGGGGAGGGGCGAACAACACAAACCATGTAGATCATGAGGCTTCGAACATGAGCCAGAACCGTGACAATCCCCCGCCCCCTCCCATCAATGAAGATAACCCTCAGTTGGGAGAGGTTATGACACAGTTAAGGCAGTTGCGTGAGGAGAACGAGGAGATACATGCTCAGAATCAAAGGCTGTTAAGAGCTCGGAAAAGAGAAAGATCAGTGATGCCCTCCGAGGAAAAGCAATCCTTACCCGAGGGTAGCCAAAGGATCTATCGTACATACTTTCTCATCATGATACGAGCCGACCGTCCAAGACCAAACCTCGCCCGGAGGGTTCGGGAGTTAAATCTCGTGCAGAAAGGACTATCCAAAAAGAAAGGGTAACAGACCGACGACCGAGGTTGCTGTTCACGGATGACGTTGATGAGGTAATCATGCCTAGACATTTTAAGCCTCTTAACATTGATAAATTCAATGGCACCACTGACCCAACCGAGCACGTAGAATCCTTTATTTCTTATGTTTACCTGGTGACCGATTCGGAAGGCGTCATGTGCAAAAATTTTCCAACTACTTTGTAAGGCCCTGTCTTAACCTGGCTTACGAATCTCCCACCTCGGTCAATTGATTCCTTTAATGTGCTTGTAACTAAGTTCACTGCACAATTCGCAGCGAGCCGAAAGCATAAAAGGCACTCGGTCTCGCTGGTGAATTTTAAGCAAGAAAAGAATGAATCACTTAGATATTATATGGCTCGTTTTAGTGTCAAACAAATTTTAATTCCCAATATGAGCTCGGAACTCTGTCTACATACCGTCATGGGAAGTTTGAAGCCGGGGCCATTCTTTGAGTATTTATCTCGAAAACCACCAAGAGATTTTGAAGAGTTGCAAGAAAAAGCCACTGGTTTCATGAACTCGGAAGAGATGGTAGAATCCGAAAGTAGAGAAAGAGGTTTTGAAGACAAGAGCTCGGTTCCGAGCAAAGAAAGAGATAGGGGGCTAATCCACAAAGGGCCCAAAAGACAAATGAAAGGGGATTCTCGGAGAGACAACCCAGGTACCGGTCCTATACACCGCTAAACTGATCTCGGGCAACCATTCTCCAGGAGGTACGCAATGCCGAGTTACTCACCTTAACTCGACCGTCTAAAACTCCGGCCAATACAGACATAAGTAAAGAGTGCAAATGGCATCAAAACTATGGTCACTCCACTGAAGACTGTAAAATAGCCCAAGAAAAAATTGAGGACTTGATACAGGCAGGTCGTCTTGACCGGTTCGTTCGTCGAGATGATAATGGAGGCGGACGAGCTGGTCGACGACGAGGGAGATGCGGTTATGAAAATCGTAACCGAGATGCAAACCTACAAGGGAATAATTAGAACGGAGATCGGGTGAATAATCAGAGGGCTCCTAATGAAGAAACAGAGGGAGGAGTTAGAGGGGTCATCAATACAATCTCAGGAGGATTTGCAGGTGGAGGAACAACGAGTTCAGCTCGGCGGCATCATGTAAAAGCCATCCGATCTGTAAACACAGTGTCTGGAAAACCTACAAGGACGAGACCTCCAATAACTTTCTCAGATGATGACTTCCAAGGGCTGGATCCAAATCAAGATGACCCAATGGTGATAACGGTCGAATTAGCCAACTTCTCGGTCAAACGAACACTTGTTGATCAGGGAAGCTCGGCTGATATTTTATACCTGGCGACCTTCAAGAAACTTGGAATTCCAGAAAAGCTGATAAAAGAGCAGGAAGACAAGATAGTAGGGTTCGCCGGAGAGCAAGTAAAAACCCGAGGTTATATAGACCTCTTAACAATGTTTGGAGAGGGAAAACTCCCGGACCGTATCAGTCAGATATGTTATTGTGGATGCCAGCACGTCGTACAACATCCTTGTTGGAAGACCCACATTGAATGAACTCGGAGCGATTGTCTCTACCCCACACCTCAAAATGAAATTCCTAGCCGAGTCTGGAGATATAGTCGTTGTCCGAGCTGACCAAAGGATTGTCAGGCAATGCTATGTGGATAGTATGAAGGTTACCCGAAACCAGAACATCACAAAGAATGCCGAAAATGATAAAGCGGAAGTGGTAAGCTCTGGTCGATTCGGTTACCTCGTGAGCTTCGGTCAGCATGTTTGAACTAGACCCAAGGATGGAGATGTATGAGTCCAGAGCCGAACCAACGAGACTCTTTAGAGAAGTTCCAATTGGGAGCCCAAGCTGAACAAAGGCACCAAGGTCGGTGAGTCGGCTCGACCCCTTGCTCAAACAACAGATTCAAGCGGTTTTAAAAAAGAGTGCCGATTTGTTTGCTTGGAAGACATCGGATATGCCTGGCATAGACCCCAATTTTATGTGCCTTAAGCTATCTATATGTCCCGAAGCCAAGCCTGTAGCTCATAGAAAAAGAAAATTTGGGGAAGAAATGCTCCAAGCAATAGCCGAGGAGACTGCCAAACTGGTCAAATCAAATTTCATCAGAGAGGTGAAATACACTACTTGGCTAGCCAGTGTGGTGTTAGTTAGAAAGGCCAATGGTAAGTGGAGAATGTGCACCAACTACACCGACCTCAACAAAATGTGTCCAAAGGATTCTTATCCTTTTCCCAACATTGACAGATTGGTAGACGGAGCTTCAGGGTACAAAGTTTTGTCCTTCTTGGACGCATATTCAGGTTATAACCGGATAAGGATGTATCCACTCGATGAAGAAAAAACGGCATTTATGACCGATGGGGCAAACTAATGCTATCGAGTAATGCCTTTCGGTTTAAAAAATGATGGCGCAACATATCAAATGCTTATGGACAAAGTCTTTGTCAACCAGATCGGAAGGAACCTGGAAGTATATGTTGACGATATGGTGGTCAAGTCCGATGACCTGAACCAACACTCAGCCGACCTTGAAGAAATTCTCAGTCAACTCAAAGTACAACATGAGGTTAAATCCAGAAAATGCTCTTTTGGTGTACAAGGAGGAAAGTTCTTAGGATATATGCTAACACATAGAGGAATTGGAATTGAAGTTAATCTTGATAAGTACAAAGCTGTCATTGAAATGCGGAGCCCTCAGAATGTGAAAGAAATTCAGAGGTTAGTTGACCGATTAGCTTCTCTATCCCGCTTTCTCCCAAAGTCCGCAGAAAAAGCAAGACCCTTCTTCCAGCTTTTGAAAAAACCAAAAGAGTTCAACTGGATCGAGGAGTGTGAGAAAGCCTTTGAAGATCTGAAACTTTTTCTAGCCTCTCCCTCGATCCTCACTCGGCCTCAGCTCGGCAAAGATCTGTATTTGTATCTATCTGCCAATGATTATGCGATCAGTGCAGTAATCGTCCAGGAAGAAGAAGAGCAATAGATGCTGGTGTATTACGTTAGTAGAATTCTGAAAGATGCAGAAACACGGTATCAAGTAATTGAAAAACTAGCCCTCGCCTTAATCATGGAAGCTCGGAGGTTACAACCTTACTTCCAGTCACATCGAGTTATAATCAAAACAGATCATCCAATAAAGCAGGTGCTCAGGAAACCCGATCTAGCTAGACGAATGATAGCTTGGTCAGTAGAATTGTCAGAGTTCGGTTTGAAATATGAGCCGAGGGGACCGATGAAAGCACAATGCCTCTCCTACTTCATTACCGAGATCTCTTCTAAGCCGAGGTCAGGATCCTTCATCTGGCTTCTATATGTTGATGGTTCATCTAACTTAAAGGGAAGCGGAGCTGGAATAATTCTCGAAGGTCCTGATGATCTAATCCTGGAACAATCTTTAAAGTTTGGGTTTACTGCTTCAAACAACCAGGCAGAATATGAAGCCCTTATTGCAGTACTGATGCTAGCTAAAGAGGTTGGAGTCAAAGAATTAAAATGCCGAAGTGACTCACAACTTGTAACAGGACAAGTCTTGGGTGATTATCAAACAAAAGATCCCCAACTAACCAGGTATCTCTGCAAGGTTAATAGTCTAATTTTTGAATTTGATAATTTTACTATTGAGCATATACCTCGGGAGGAAGATTCCAGGGCAGATCTGTTGTCTAAGTTGGTTAGCACCAAGAAAGCTGGCCAGCTAAGAACTTTCATTCAGGAGAATCTCCTCGAACCGAGCACAAAAAGTGCCGAGGTGATAATGACCGAGCACTATGATCGTGGCTGGATGACACCAATTTGGGAATATTTTGCCTCTGACAAATTGCCCAATGATCCTAAGGAGGCAAGGAGAATTCATCTAAAATCTTGCCATTACACCATCCGAGATGGAGAGCTGTACACAGAAGAGGATTCTCCATGTCGTTACTAAAGTGCATAGCAAAGGAGCAGTCCGAGTACGTAATGGATGAGATGCACCGAGGAATCTGCGGAATGCATTCAGGTGGTCGATCTCTAGCAGCTCGGGTCCTGCGAGCGGGGTTTTACCAGTCGACCATGAGATTGGATTGCGTTACCTGGACTAATAGGTGTGAGCCTTGTCAGAAGTTCGCCAATGTAGCACGAGCTCCAGGAGAAGAGCTCCATTCCATGTTCTCGTCGTGGCCCTTTACTATGTGGGGGATGGATATAGTCGATCCTTTCCCAGTTGCTAAAGGTCAAGTCAAGTTCTTGTTGGTAGGAGTAGACTAATTCACTAAGTGGATTGAAGCAGAACCATTAGCTACCATAACAGCTAAAAAGGTTCAGAGTTTTGTATGGAAAGGCATCATATGCAGGCATGGCCTCCCTTATACAATTGTCACAGATAATGAAATGCAATTCATCGATAAAGGGCTTAGAGAGTTCTACTCCAACCTCGGAATCAAACATAAAGTGACCTCGGTTGAACATCCACAAACAAACGGCCAAGCAGAAGAAGCCAACAAAGTCATTTTGAACGAGCTCAAGAGAAGGTTAGTCCAATCAAAAAGGGCATGGGTTGAAGAATTACCAAGCATCCTCTGGGCTTACCATTGCTCACCGCAGTCTTCAACTGGTGAAACGCCATTCAAGCTAACCTATGGAACCGATGCGATGATTCCAGTTGAGCTCGACGAACTCTGTTTCCGAAGGCAGCATCATGACCAAAGTAAGAACGAAGAAGAAATCCGAGTTGAGCTTGACATGGTTGAGGAAGTCCGAGATAAGGCAAAAATCAGAGAAAAACTATGCAAGCAGAAAGCAACCCGGAAGTACAAGTCGAGGTTGCAGCCAAGGGAATTTGCGCAAAGTGACTTAGTGCTGAGATTGCAAAATGATGCGAGAAAAAACTCCAAAGAGGGTAAGCTCGCAACAAATTGGTCTGGCCCATTCAGAATAGTTGAAAATATAGGAAATGGTGCTTATAGGCTAGAAGAGTTGTCAGGAAAGGCTATTCCAAGAACATGGAACACTTCCCACCTTAAGTTTTATTTTAGTTAAAGTTATGTAAGTAGGTGATGTGCTCTTTTTCTTACGCCGGTCTTTTTCCCACAAGGTTTTGACTAGGAAGGTTTTGATGAGGCATACCCGGAAAAATAAATAAAAAGAATCATTTTCAGTTGCAATATTGGGCAAGAATACTGTTATATGGTCAAAAATTTATTTATCAAAAACTAAAGAGCCTAAAAAGGTTGACTGAGCTAAAATAGACCGAGTTGAGGTCGAAATGCCGGACCTAAAAAGGCAAAAACTAAGAACCTAAAAAGGTTGACCGAGCTAAAATCGACCGATTTGAGGTCGAAATGCCGAGCCTAAAAAGGTAAAGGTAGTTAAAAGCCTAAAAAGGTTGACCGAGCTAAAATCGACCGAGTTGAGGTCAAAATGCCGAACCTAAAAAGGCGAAAATTAAAGACCTAAAAAGGTTGACTGAGACGCCCCGACGTCCCATTAAAGAAAACCAAAAATATTAAGACCTAATTTCGTTATTATCGTTAAGCTGATATATTAAAACAGCGGAAATAGTAAAAAAAAACTTTAAATATACACAACATATACACCTCAAGACCTGATACACTACAGTAGAGGGAATCCAATCAGTAGGATCCCTAAATGTACAAACTGATAATCAAACGAAATAAAAACAACATCCTAAAGAGACAAGACGCACTAGCCACAGACTCTGTACTCAATTATGAGGATCCACTGTTCGTCCTCCAACGTCTGGATCATACGAGGTCCCATCAAGCTCTTCCATAGCTGGCTCCCCCCGTAGGATCTTCTCATCACGATCACAAAAAAAAAAAATGCAATATAGAGAAGACAGGGATAAGAAACCATATAACATCAAACGTGGAAAGGGTTTAGCAACATTTAATTAAATAATGGCACACTAAACATTCGTCTCCCAAGTATAAATATATGTAACACAATCATCCTCAACCCACATCTAGGATCTTTCATCTACCCTCCATCATGATGCAATGCAAATGTTGTATGAATAATCTCCTCAGGTATCGGCCATATCCCGATATCACAACAATATAATCGACACGTCCCAGAGCCCCCGGCGCACACCCTTGTCCGCTGATGGAGGGTGCCCAAGCAATGCAATGGCACTATAGCTACACAACCCGGTGCACACCTCTGGACCACAATCCAGGATGCTCATGCAATGCATGAACTATAGCTGCGACTAAAATGAAATCATCTTTGGATGGTCCGCCGTTATCCTATCCCCGGGAATTCTCCCTCCGAGGCATAGACCCCACTCGACCATGTTTCAGTTCCCTCATATCACAGAGCATGTTTCAGGTCACCCCCTAGTGCCCTAACCACTCATCATAATCTTATAGATAACCTCAAAATAATCTCATCTCATCAATCTCATCCTCATATCACGATAATCATCTGGGTTAGGCACTGCTATCACATATCGTATGCAATCCCCAAATACATCATCGTGTCTCAACATAACTTATGATTTAGTCAATCCTCTAAGCACAATCATAACACTCATCATATCATCATAATCATCATCATGTTATCCAAAATCATCATCATATATCATCATGTCATAATATCATTTCCAAATAATAAATACCAAAATATAATAATAATAATAATAATAATAATAATAATAATAATAATAATAATAAGTATAAACACTTTCAAAAATAATTACAACACTCATGATATCATACATCAAGTACCAAGTTCAAATCAACCAGTCAGACAGGCAATCATCACGTAATAAAATTATATATATATATATATATATATATATATATATATATATATATATATATATATATATATATATATAAACGCACAATTTCTATATCATCATCGGTACCACCGAGTAGTCCCCAATGTGGTATAGACATTGTCCGTTACTCGCTCTCGTGTAGGGTTTGGGTCGCCCTACGCCATTATCTAATTAAATGTAACCATGCCATTTCCGACGTTAAATAGTTTTTTCCCCCACCTATGATGTCTTAGTCTAGCTCTGGAGCAGCGAAACGAACCCCCTCTCAACCTCTTAGTTGCTGCCACGTAAAGAAATATGGCCTTTGGGTCTCCGAAAATTCACCTGAACACATCATTGTGAAGCATACGTTACAGGGAATCCTAATCTGAAAACGGAATCGAAAAATGATAGACGGATTGAAAGATAACCTCAATACCGTCGCCGACGGCATTTCGACATAAAAAAGACATGGGTTTACCTTAGCCTAATTCACAACGGTATAATCGGTTTCTCACTAGGACTAACGGATTGATCGAAAATCTCTCCACGATTTCTCTCTCTATTCTATCTCTTGGTCTTTCTTTATTTTGTGCAAACTCCGTGAGAAAGAAAAAGAACCGAGTTGAAAGAAAAAGAACCGAGTTGAAAGAAAAAAAATAGGAGGTGGCACTTTGATGATCATGCAATATGCTTCAAATTTGCGTGAAAACGAGCACGAGGTGGTGTGATTGAGTCCTTTCCTTGAATGACCATGCACACTAAAGACTAAAATTAAAATAAGGCTTGTTCAATTTGCTTTGATTGCCGCATAAAAAGTTGGAGTGGTCACCATGCAAGTAGGAGGTGTCTAAGTAGGTTTCATTGTCAAACCAAGTTACTTAAGCTCAAGGAAACTTCAATAATATATATATATATATATATATATATATATATATATATATATATATATATATATATATATATATTAATACTTAACATGTTTTGTTCATGACTGCACTTCCTTTTGTAAGCTGAATCATCAAGAATATTCCTTGGCTAGGTTGATACGGTGGGCAATAAGTGACAAGGGATGAGAAGAAATCAAGTAGGAGGTGTTACTCATACAAACCTTGTCATCTTTTCACTAAGCATGAGGTGTCATGATAAACATTTTCAAGTTACTTCCTAGTCAAATATATAACCGTGCAACCTGTCCAAAGAAATGTAAACTTACATTTCTTGTTTAATAAAATATAGCTATGGTAATCTAGATATGGTGAAGTGATTTAATTAAACTCAAGTATCATGAACTAGCTAATAAATTGAGATTAGTATTAATTAATCATGATTAGTAAATCTTGATTAAATTGATCACAATTAGTTATATATGATTAAGGTCTATATCTATTTCTAATTATCTTTTAATTTTGTTAATGATAAACCACCTCAATTAAGAATTTAAATTGAGGTGCTTCCAATAGGGGTTTTGACGTGCTTGTTTGAGTTGCTTGCCTAATGAAATTTTTTGAAGTGCTTGAATTTTATTTTAAACTTGCATATGTGTTTAGATTCTTAAATAATTTTAATTTATCTAACCTTCATTCCCATCTAATTAAGATATCTAATTTTTATTTACGAAAGATAGGATGTTACATTGACCGAGCTAAAATTGACCGAACCGAGGTCGAAATGCCGAACCTAAAGAGGCAAAAACTAAATGCCTAAAAAGGTAATTAAAAACCTAAAGAGGTAAGCCGAGCTAAATCGAAATGCTAAGCTAAAATGGCTGACCGAGATAAAAGTCGAAAGGCCAAACCTAAAAAGGTAAATAAAAACCTAAGGAGGCTTGTTAAGATAAAAGCTGAGACCCATGGTGTCAAAAAACCTTAGGGGTTAATTTTAAATTGATCCGAGTTCCAAAAGTCAGCCAAGATATCAACATAAATCATACAAAACGAAGTATGAACATAAAAACTTAGGAAATATTCTAAGTTAAAACACAACTCGAGAGCTAGAAACATATAATGACATTAATTAAAAGTGGCAAAGCCCAAGAGTACAAAAAGGTTTCAAAATAAAAAGGGATTGCCCCTGGGAACAAACTTCAAAGAAATTTTCTAAGTTACTCATGGGCATCCCCACGAGCAACGGTCCCAAAGAGTAGAGCCGAGGTCATCCCCACCACTCCGGAGGAACATCAAAAGATGGATCGGGTAAAGCTATTTCACCTTCCCCATCTCCTCCCAACTCGACCGCTTGCTCCTCAACTTCCTCCTCTTCCCGGCCTGTCTCTTCTTCATCCTCAAGCTCGGACAAAGGAACTAGAATTCCATCTTTATTAAAGTCCTTGTCCACATCAAAGAAGGAAGAAGTCGATTTAGGTTAAAGCGTTTAAGATCCTTGTCCACATCAGCAAGGGAGAAGTCAAAGATTCGAGTTAAAGCGCGAAGTTGCTTCACCGCCGAGAAAACCGCTGACATGCTCCTTCATAATGGTGGCTTCAGCTTCACTCGATCGGCTTGAAGCTTGTGGTTAGCCTCCTCTCGACCTACAAAGCCCGTTGCAGTTGAGCAAAAGAAACTCGAGAGTCTTCAACGACTTTCTCAAGTCCGACCCTCTCTTCTTTCTCCTTCTCCGCCTGACCGGGGGAAGTCTTGCTTTTCTCAAGCTCGTCCTTTGAGCCTTGACACAACAGCGTGAGCTTGCTCCTTGCACTTGGCCACAGCTTGAGCCAACTTGCCCCTCAACCTCAAGGAACGAGCCACTTCAGCCCTCATTGACTCCATCTTCTTCATATTTTTTGATAGTTCTTGACACCAGAAGCGAGTGATGGACGAAATTCGGAGGGCGTAAGCGTTAGGGGCCGGCCCATACCGCACAGACGTCCCTGCTCCAAGAAAAATCCAAGCATCGAGGGCTTCAAGACTTGACCATCAATGAGTGGGGTTGGGGTTGAAACCATCACTCCGTAACGAGATGATGCCCTGTTGCAAAGGGGCCGATATACCACTTAGCGCCCACCGCCAGGTCAGCTGACACGAGGTGCCCCTTCACTCCCTCTTCCGTAGTGGGGTCATCGGAGTCGAGGAAGGGAGAAGCACTCCTCCTCAGCACCACTGGCTGAGTGTCGGCCCGAACCCACTAAGAAAGACGCGTCGGGGTCCGAGCTCTCAACAACCTTCTTTTCTTCCCCTTGGCATCGAAGTCGAATCGAAGTGCCACCATCTTAAAGAGACGACTTCTTCAAGAAAGTTTTATAGCTGAATTTCCCCATTATCACCGCAAGAAGGAGATCGGTCAAAATATAGCGAATACAACAATAACAGTAAATTAAAAACCTTTGAAATAAAAGCTACTTATAGTCAAAATTGGCTTGCCGAGTGGAAGAGACGGGAAGTTTTAAAAGTCTTCCACAGGGCAGTGGCCGAGGAAAAAGCTCCAGAATCTCAACATCAATTATGTCTTGAGTTGTCATACAGCCGAGGTCAAAACTAGAAAACTTAGAAGGATGGGGTTGCCAAGAGAGGGAATTTGGAAATTCCCTCGAGTCGAAAAAGGACAGACTCATTCCTCAGAGGGTCGACTTTGAAAAAGTCTAACTTGAAGAATTTGTAGGAGCTCTTGTAGAGCCCGAGGATCCCCATTTTCTCAACCCCACTTAGCGAGATCCACCCAACTCGGTCTCCGAACCTGACCTTTTAAAAATAGAGAAACTTGGACGCAGTGGCCACCATCCCTATTTGGCGACAAAGAATTTGAAAGGCTTTCAGAAAAGCCCAGCTATTTGGGTGTAATTGGGTAGGAGCAACGTTCATAATTTTTAGAACCTCACACTCGAATGGGGTAAAGGGGATGGTGACACCAATCTGCTCAAACAAAGTCTTATATACATAGGTGAAAGCTGGTTCAGAGGGAGATGCTTGAAGAAACACATGTTCATTATCTGAACAGCGAAGTCTTCTATAGCACCATCGAAAGCAGTAACTTTGGCCTTGATGCTTTTAAGGGAATCAAGAGTTCTAAAATCATAATAAAATGCCCCAGCATCGGGTTTTACCCAGAAATACCTAGGAATGGTAATATCCGGGTAAGGAACCCTAGGCATCCTAGAAGCAAACTTGCAGAACTTAGGGGCACCAGAAGCGCCGGGAGTAGCGAGCTACCCCGCCGAAGAAGAAGAAGAACCCTGGCACCTCCATCACCATGAGGTGGAGATGGGGAATGATGAGTGAGAGCCCCCCAATCCGATTGATTTTGGGCTCTATGATCTGAACCCGCGTAAGAGGTATTCCCGGGATACCTCGAATGAAGTTTCCATGGAAGAAAGAAAGAATGAAGGAAAGGCCGATGACGCACCGGGAATGAGATAAAGGAAATGTAGAAGCTTGAAGAGAGGTTTGAGCAAGGAAGAGGACAAATGAGCTCCTAGCAAACTTCTCCTCAACTTATAGAAACCTCGACGCCGAAAGAAAAACAAATCTTAACGTTGCTTTTGAAAGTAATAATGACGGATGCCGTGTGAAGAAAGCGGAACGCCTCTTCAAGTCTCGCATAATTCGGCTCACTAATGAAGGAGTCAAACGTGGGCTAAGATATCTTAATAAACCACGCGACAAGCTAACGGCTTCAATCACGCAACCAAAGAGCAGCCCTCGAGTAATGACACAGAGGCCACGCATCACAAACTTGCCTTATCTTAATAATGAAGGCAACGCCTCTTTTCTCTCGGAGCTACGAAACTTTGGTCACCAAAGAAATCTAAAACGACTACCCACGTCTCGCTAAGCTCTGCTCCTTCAAAGAAGCTTCCCACGCTTCTCGAGAGCTCAAAGCTTGGGGGCTTGTATATGGGTCGAGGTGTAAAGCTCGCCAACTCGAGCGTGAAGTCTTGGCCGCCCGAGGTGTTCACAAAGTAAAGATATATATATATATATATATATATATATATATATATATATATATATATATATATATATATATAGACCTAGGTGTGAAGCTCGCCACTTACCTCGCCAACTTTAAAGGCTAAAAAGACCAAGTTTCTAAAGTTTTTAAAGGCCAAACTGCCATCATGTCATAAAAATTTTACGCTTCTACTAGCTCAAAGCTTGGGGGCTTGTGTCTTGTCCGAGGAGAAAAACTCTGGCCACCGAGCTTGAACCCCGATCCAATGAAGGTGGGAAGGATAAGATATTGATATTATCTTTATTAGTCCCGATATTATCTCAAATAACCTTATCCCAGGATAAAAGAGATAGAACCCCCTAAATTAAGGAAATCACATCTCAAAGAATATTTTAGAGATAAAAGGAGATAAATCCAGATCTCTTAATTAAAGATATGGGGATCCTATTATAAAAGGAGGAGAACCCAAAAGAGATACTCACTTTTTCACTAGCCTAGTTGAATCTCCCTTAAGCGTATTAGAGGAACCGCTTGACCAAGAGACTATCAAGAGTCCCCGCTCACCGTATTCATCGGATACAAGATTAAGTGATCGAGATAACATTACGGCCAAGGGTTGAACCTAGAAATACGCCTGGCTTTGATTCCCACCGGGATACGAGGGACCGAATACAATATTCTGTCAAGCCATAATCTAAAAACAACCCCCGTGTTCACTCTGGTTTGACGTTTCACGGTGAGATTCCTACAAGCCTGATCTCGGCAGAACAAATGGGTTTTGAGGTCACTTAAACATCCAAAGCATCGTGAAAATAAAATAACAATAAGTAAATCAACCATAACAAGAACAATCGAATAATGAGATAAAACGGTAAAATAAGATAAACACCGAGATTTAGTGGTTTGGCCACAAATGTGACCTACCTCACGCCCACGGAGAGAGAATACCAAATCATCTTCTCCCATTCACTATCTTGATATCACAGATACAAGAGCTTTACAATAGAAATCCCCTCAACCCTTGTCTATTCTTGTACACCCATGAATCACACATCATGCATGCCTCCAAGAACTACACCCAAGGTTGACATTTCTACTCTTATACACTTTTTCCCATATCTCTCACAAATCACACTCCATGATTTGTCCCTCTAGATACAATTGCCTCACACTCAATCCCTCTCTTCTTTCCACACACATCTATGCGTCTAATGCTAGAGTGCCCTCATCGCCTATTGCATAATATGTATTTATAGACTTATACAACCAATCACTAATAATTTTGAAGAGTTATCAATCCATGTGAGTCTTGATCAATCCATGCCACTTAGATCATACTATAATATATATTTTTTTACATCATCAACTAATTATGTATTATCATGTGTATTTTGTTATTATTTAGTTTTACAATACCTACCCTGGAAAGTCTGACATAATAACAATATATGATTCACTAATTGTATAAAAACAAAATTTACACCAATATATATCAAAATTAAACTCACTAACAAATATAAGATTGAAGAATAAATTTGTAGATAAAAAAAGAGTAAACATAAAATTTACGGGGTCAATTCTAAAAAAGTAAGGCAAAAAAAGAGATAAGAATATGAAAAGAGTGAAATTTATACTTGAATTTAATAGCAAAAGATTTAATTTGATACAAGTTAGGATAAAAAAGAGTTAATATTTTTTCCTCGGACAATATTAGGATATTGTATAAGAAATTCAAAAAAAAAAAATGTAAGTTTTCATTGGAAAATAATATATTTATTTTTTTTTTTAAAAATGTTATGTTTAATTTTTCCACAGACTTCCTTATTTTGGATTCTTTAATCGCCTCCAGCAAGATCATTTTTCCTTTTGGTTACAAATAGTCAATGTTTGGTAATTACCATTCAATTAAAACCTTACATAAATTTTTTTAGATGAATGGGGATTAAGTTACTCTGAATAATTTTAAAAGAGTTACTTCTTTTCTTCAAAAAAAAAAAAAGTTACTCCAAATTCATCCTTATTTTATTGTAATCCAATAACCTATATTAATTCATTGAAAAGTTACCTAATTTTCATTGAATTGAAAATAAAATAGAGAATGAGGATTTGAAGTAAGTATTTTTAAATTGCTCTTGTAGTAACTTATTCTCACCCATCTTGCATACATTCAATGTTTTAATTAATTTCATAACAAAACACATAGAACCTAGTGTTAATAAATCCAAAATTTTCCATTAACATGATTTAATTTATAAATTATAGCAACACTTCTTTTAAGATTTTAAAAGTATGCAAATAATTTTTGGTGGATGAAATAGTGGCCAATGAGATATCAATATGGGGATATAGCCATATGGATATGGCCCTTCACCAAGAAGTTCAATTTTCATCGGAATTTGAAATAGAGACCTTTCACATAAGAGTATCTTATATACTCTCCTATCTAATGGACCTAGCACACTTTCATTATGCAATGCCGACCCTATGAGAAGTATGCAAATATTGTGCAGTGCACTTATGAAAAGTGAAACTGTCGAAGCATATCCACTTTTTTTGCCGTCAATAGAAGCTTGAAGGTTCTGCAGTTCCGTCCTAAATTCATATATAGCTGATCGAAAATTTTGGATAAAATTCCAATGCGTATCTTGAAGAAACAATGTGTCCCCCAGGCAAGTATATCATACACCATTAAACTCATGATAGGGCATGTATTGTTAATGGGTGATCGAGAAATGGATGGTAGGGATTCTTTATATGGAAACCCTCTTGGAGGAGGTAAGAATTTCTCTTCCTTATTCTTCTTACCTTGTATTTGATGCTATACCATAAAATATCACCTTATCTTGACAGCTCTTGGGACCCAACAAGTCCTTCCTTTTCCGAAAGATAGAAGAGAATAATTTTTCTTAGAAGATCAAATCATCAAGATCACATTATTAGTCAAACTTGGTAGCAATGCTTGCTTGGCAATGGTGTGTTTGAGTTAATTAGGACCAAATGAAGGTGATCTACTTATCATCAACCTAAAACTGATTCCACTCAATGAACCAAAACAATCAAAGCCATTCCATCACATCTATTATTTTCATATATAAAAGATCCATATGGTCAGGGAGTATTACCACAGCTAACACATTGTAGGCATCGATTCATGACACAATTGTCAATATCAACTAAAAACATGTGAATGTCCATGAAGTGAAGCTTAAACAGAAAATAAGAATTAAACCTTTATTTTTGGTTAAGCTCCAATGAGAATTAAACCTTGACTTAATCTAGGAGATATTGTGTTTTGAATTTAATTCCAATCCAAGTAATGGGATGATATGATCTTCACAAAATGGAACTCAGCTACATAGATTTAACTTCTTTAAAGTGATATTGTCTCTAAAGTAAAGTAAAAGTATATCTATCCTTAATTGGATCATTTAGTGATTTGAGATCTTTATATATTTTATCAAACAAATCGGGATGAATACATCTTTACCTGTTCACTTTAGAGGAGTCAAATCCCAATAGCATATATGCATGACAAGTAGTCCACAACAAGCCATGTTACATGAGGAACCACGTCAACTATTCGGCCCCCTCCTTATTTGATGCCCTAATAATTTATTAATCCAGGATATTCGGTCCCACAAGGTGGAAAGATGCAGTGCCTTATAGTTATATGGACTTATGTTATATATGTCCCTGGCCTTCAAGTTTTGTACTAAGGAAAAAAAAAAAACGAAAGCATTTAGCTTAGTTTTGATACTAATAATAATTACTATTTTCTCCCTTCCTTGTAGTTGGGAAATGGCACTCAAGCAGACCTTGCCAAGATTGGGTATGAAATAGATAAGTTATTTGGCAGGCAGAAGAGTTTTTGGTAAGTCACAAGCGACTCAAAATCTGGTGTCAATACAAATTTTATCCAACCTATGGGAGTACCAAAGTTGTTCAGATGAAAATAGAAGATGTCACGTGCAATGATGTGCTTCAAGATTCACAGCAGAAAACAGAACAGAGCTGCAGATGAAAGGGTGTGGTTGGGCAGTGATGAGTCATGAGCATTAGTGTATTACTATAGAAATCTTCAGTAGTTTTTCTTTTCTTTTTATTTTTTTGTTTAATTTTAGATGCCTGCTAGCTCTTGACTCTTGAGTATTTCATAACATATGATATGATTAGTACTCTTCATGTGCTATATAAATACACATATGAATGAACTCAGCTCGAAGACCAACACAAAGTCTTCTGCAGCCTAAGAGTCCAAGTACTAGGCTCTTTTTAGGCTTCTAATTAACTTCCCTTCAACAAGTTATGTACAGAGCAAACGTATTACTGTCTATCAAACAGTTTTGTGTCTCATAATCTTACTGCATCTCTCATGTGTTTTGTGTGTAGCAGAAACAAGTTGGGAAATCATGGACATGGGGATTCAAATAGGCTAAATTACACCAACATGAAGTTTGACTTAGTTATACTGACACCTCTTTTATTTCAGAAATACGCGCCATAACCTTGCCTGAAGTTTATGTTATTATTACACTTAGCCTTGAAGAGTAGCGATTTAAATAACACCGCCTTCCCATAGTGTAACGGTTGAAATAAGAGAGGTGTTAAATTTTATTAAGTTAAATCTTAAAGAAATGTGCTATATATATGCATATATAGTAATTTTCGTGTTGTCAATGAACCTAATCTGCTCTTGCAATCAATATAAGCCTGAGGCACTTCCATTCCAAAGTTCATTTGTAAACATGGTAAAACCAAATTTCAGATGCAGGTACCAATTAGGTAATAAGAATTTCCTATTATCATGTTATGCATCATATATACGTACATGCCTAGGAGCAGCAAGAAATTACAGCAAGAATAAAATTTTACAAAAGTGATGGTTTGCAAACATGTAATTGGAGATAGAGACAGGTAAATATCAATATATTCTTTGTTATTTTGAGTGGTCACTGAAAGGATGTTTGAGGGATTGTGGTGACAGTATATATTTTTCTACCCAACTGTGATTGAAGGGACAATATTAAGTTACTTTTTTTTATCTTTTCTTTTTCCTGGGTGCTTTGGAATCTGATAACTAGAGAGAAAATATAGCCCACTTTGGAGAGGAAATTGGAGGACCTGGAATTCAGGAGTTCAATGCACTGAGCATCATCACAAATTTTAGATAATCCAATTTAACCAGAAAATTGCCAACATTCTCCGCTAATGTAGATGCTCAAAAATAGAAACCAATAAAAACCACTTGTTTTACCAGAAAACATGATATGAAATACAGTAACAGAGAAAGATGGATTACAACATTTTTTCTCCTAGCCTCTCCAGGAGGCCACTAGCTGAAATTTTTTATTTAAAAAAAATCAAAAATAAAATAAATACAGATATTACTTGGAATTAAGGTGCAATGGCCACTGCGAAGAGAGTTGGTGTTCTTATTTTGTGCTTTGCACTGGCCTGTTGGTGTGAATGCTGGTCCAAGAATAAGGCCTATTGCCGGTCCTGATATCTACAAAGGTCAAAATATGGCTAAGGATGTCCTCGCTTCCTGGAGAGAAAATTGTTAATGTCATGAGCTTTGGAGCCAAACCTAATGGCGTGTTTGACTGCACTCAGGTAGATTATGGGGTTATATTTATCTTTTGGTTAATCATGATAACTGTGCTTTAAGGCCAAATGCTTCTCATAATAAACAATAACATTTATAGGTAGATCGATGTATGATATTATGGTGTTGATGAAATCTTTTTGAAGATTATATGATTAAGCTGCCTGTTACTACATGTTAATCACCATATTGAAATTATTTGAATGCCAAATTTTATTTTATCATGATAAACCGAATGCCAAATTTTAGATCCTGGCCATTAACTTATGACATGACATATTATAACGAGTGATAGAGACCATCTATTTCAAAAAGTGGTATGGCCTCATTTCGTTCCACATCCACCTATATTATGTCATATAAAATACACATTTATGATTAAATATATGATTAATTTTTAAGTGGCACAATATGAGTGTGTGGGCAGAGAAATGGGGCATCATTTTGGGATATGCGATTCTTATCAGATGAATTTGTAACTTTCATGCCAAAGTTTGAGTTCCCACATTATCTTCGATGACAATATCAACATGTTTTCCTTTATGTTACATACCAATTACGTTATTCATGATATCGACTAACCAATGAATTAATATATGATGATCTCGGTAAGGATCCATTCACTTTCATGTGGAAAATAGTTAATGCTTATAAGTAGGGTTTGGATTTCCTTTTGTTATATGCTTATAAGGGTATTCAAAAGCAGAAAAAGTGAGAGAGAAAAGTAGATGAATGAATGATACTCATAGACCTTTCTTTTGCATGTTATGCAAGTGATGTTAAGAAAACACAAGGACAATAAACGAAACCCAATTAATGACTAATACAAAATCAAATCCCAAAGACGATTTTGTTGGTTATTTGGATGGTCCAACCAACACATCCCTGCAGGCTTTTATGGATCGCATGAGAGCAGCCTGCAAGTCCACAGTAGAGTGCAAAACAGGCTTCCTGATCCCTCAAGAAGATTCTTGGTTTCTTCAATGTTTTTGCTGGGCCATGCTTGACTCCACAGCCCATAACAATCCAAGTTGTAGGCACTGTTCTGGCCACAACCGATATCAGAGTATGTGAATGGGGAATGGCTCATGTTTGAGACATCGCTGGCCTTAAACTTATTGGTGGAGGTACTGATGGGCAGGGTAAGATACATGGGCTCAAGTTGAGGACTGCAAAAGCCTCCTCTTCATGCGCTTGTGCCTTGTAAAGTGTAACTTCCTATCTATATCTCTATTTTAATACACTTATATACTTGCACCTTACAAAATTTACAATGTTCTGATATTAATTCTTTTTAATAATAAAAATATACCTTGGTCCCTATTGATGTCCACACTTCAACTCGATCCTTATACATAAAAAAAAAATTCATTTCATTCTCTATGTATATACTATTTTCAATTTGACTTTCATTACTGTTGTTATAACACTCTTTGATCATGAGTTGGTCAAAAAAATAAAAAACACTCTTTTGATGAGGTGGGTTAAAGAAGTATATCGATCACCGAAATGACCTGTCCACGCAAAGTAATTCAACATATACTTTGATAAGAATTCCAATACATCACAATTATTTTCACTTTAATGGTTATAGGTGAATTATTTTCAATTTGATTCTAATGAAAGGGATTTGATTGAAAACAATTTATACACATCAAAACCAAGTTGAAAACGAGTGATACTATGAAAACCAGAACCAAAAACAAAAGTATAGTTTAATGATTGAAAATACACTTTTCAAATGGTATCCACATTCATATCTTTTATTTTTATTTTTCATACAAGTTAAAGATTTTGATGTAATGAATATTATTCACATAGTTTACTTTTATCTATTTGTTAACTACAACATGAATTAAGAAAATCATTGAATTGAATAATATTAATTATAAAAATAATTTTATTTTACTGAATCATATTTTATAAAATATCAAAATATTATTATTTTACTAATCTTATCTCACTATATACAGTTGAAAAATAATTATGATTAATTATTTCTTAAATGAACAGATAAAATAAATAAAATGAAGAAATAAAAAGGCAACAGGGGGCGTATTTCCGTAGAGAGCTATAGCTTATGATTTGAAGTGCAAGGGTAAGGTAGTTAAGCAATATTTGAGTTTTTATGTTTGGCAGTATATGGGAGCCTTTTATTTCAACAATGTACTAGTGCACTGAGACAGAATATCAAATCCGTTAACTCAAAGGCTTTCAATGTATTTGTTACTAACTGTGTGCAAACGTCAGACTTTCGAAGAATTAAGCTAGATGCACCAGGTAGCCCCAACACTGATACATTCATACAGCCACCACAATCAATGTGAAACTATCCAAATGTAACATTGTAACTGGGGATGATTGTGTCTCTATGATACAAGGAGTCAACAATGTTACCATCATTGATTCAGTCCCCTGGACATGGTATTAGGTAATGCCCGCGATTCATGATCCAAGGATAAAATTTCACCTTCATCCAAGATTATTTTCTACTTCATCAATATATATATTTTTTTTAAATATCTATAATTTACTTTTCAAACAAATTAATGCTCTCTTGTTGATCAATATAGTTCACACAATCACTACTATGATAGATAAAAACGATTACTATGGTAGAATGCAATATTTAGATCAGTTAAAAATTACTTTTACACGGAATTATATTAGATAGTATAAAGTGTGAACCTTATTGTAGTGATAGGGTATTGAATCTTGATCCTATACGAAAACAACAAGATAAGTAAATCATTAACAGTTAGTTAAACTTGCAGATTAAATAAAAACACTTGGTTAGATTTGTAGTAAAAGTTTTTTTTTTAATATAAAAAAATAGGATTGTGACCTTAATATTTCATTTTCTATGTTGCTTATTTTTCTTTATTGTTATATATGCATGCCAGTATTGGTAGTCTTGGAAAGTATCAGGATGAGCTAGAGGTGAGAGGCATTCGTGTCCAGAATCAAGTCCTTGCACATTGGCTGGTACACAGATAATGGCGTCAGAATCAAGATATCTGATAGGTATCCATGTGCACTGTAGATATCAGTTTCAGTGATATTACCATGCAAAATGTTAAAAAAATTCATTATCATCATTGACCAAGAGTATCAATGCTCTCCAAACTGCCAAAAGAAGGTTTGTTTATACCTTCTTCTTAATCCTTGAAATTTGTCCTATAGTGGAGAGTTATGCACAACAATAGAGTTGTCCATTAGGATAACCTTTGTTTCTTTTCTTTACGTACATTTATTAACATTTACTTTCATTTTATACACCATGAAGTCGGAGCATGCTAATTTGGACATTAATTTATTTTTCTTTTTTCATCACTTGTAAAGACTGTGGCAATATTGGTTTTTCAAATATAAGTGGGGACCACAATTTCACCAGTTGCTGTGGATTTTGCTATGGCAAGCAGTTCCTATGCCAAAACATTAGAATTAGTAACATTGACCTGAAGTGATGCATCTAGCCCTACCAGCTCTAGATGTACCAATGACAAACCTGTCTATGGTGGCTTGCAAAGACCCCCTCAGCTTGCTGAACCAAAAGAAGAAAAAAAGTTTTCATGATGTTTTCGAATCCCTACTAACTAGCTGAACTCAAACCTTGTTCAACCCTTAGTACCATTGCTGTCTGATTTCTATTCTCATCTCTTGGACAACAATTTTAAACCAATTAGAATCAATCTCAATACCTAATTTTCATCTCCCAGTATTATATATCCTATCCAACCCATTTTTTGAAGCGCCCTTAGCTGAAGTATTTGAATCCGTTTCACTGTATAGAAAGCCAGAAATAAAATAAGGGAACATGTGTGCTTTTGGGTTTTCAAAGCCTAGTAGTGTACTTACTAGTACTATACAATGTAAATAAAAAATGTGTGGTTTTACCTTTTTCCTTTTACTAGCTATCCTGCTCTCTCCTGGCCTTCCTCAGAATGAACTCAGGTTGTATTGTTTCATAAGGGTTTGGGCTAGAACGTATATTAAGTGGCTGAAGGACTTAAAGGTATGTATATGTCATTCTAGGTTACCTGACATAAACAAAATGCCATAGAGGGTGAAGACTTCATGATGTAATATGCTATTATTTGCCAATTGTTATTATGAAGCACTTTTCCATTTCAACTTGTTAATAAGTATGAAGAAATAGGTGAGTAAAGTTCAACCAAGTTTTCATTTCTGGTGAATCATAGTTAGATTAGAACGTTCATTACTTCTTAGTTGGTTTTCTTTGATAAAGCAATGCAG